>CAJNYU010004123.1:0-52260 GCA_905331475.1 Rotaria socialis | reverse complement strand
TTCATTACAAACGAAATATGGTTTCGTACACAACTCGACACGGGCTACAAAACTAGCATGATTAAATCTTGCCTGCAGAAGTTCGATGTAAATCTGGGCGGACGTGTGTGAAAGCACCCAATTAAGATTTGATTAGATATTTCAAGTATATTTCAATTGACAGCATTCAATTAAACAATGAGTAACTTAATACAATTCATTATATACTAACATAACTATTAAAAATATTTCAAATTTAGTTCTAGTAAACAAACTGTAGAACGATGTATGAATCTCCAAAGAATTAGGAGAAATAGTTATACAGATAAAATACTCACATATAATTCAACAAAATGATTTAAACTTTCGATTTTATTTTGCATGTGATAATTTAAATNATCTTTTTCATCGTTCTATCACATACCATCAGTGACGCTGCTTTATCTCTTTCGCTCTTCATATATCTCTCTTTCCTTTCTTCCTTCCCTTCCCTTCCTTATATATCTATATATGAGAGCTAACAAATATAGTAAAACAACTTTATTTTTCCTAGTTTAACAAAATAAAATCCATGGCATCAAGATACTTTAAACCATAAAGAAAATACAAATTCGAGTTAATGCACACATCAAAAGGCTACACTGCTTCAATGTACTACAAATTGTTAACAACTAAATTTTCAACTGTATATCAAAGATCAATTTATTCATCTAGTTAAAGTCAATCTTATTCATATCTGCTAAATAGCTATTTTGATTATATCCATATCATGCTTATCATAACGTATATTCAAATACAGATTGCTAAAACTATTCTCTCTTCTTTTCTTATAATTGATCCTCAACACTTGATAAATACGTTATTCTGCAAATCTAAAATTCCTCATGTACTATAAAATAAATTAAACGAAATATCAAAAAACATTGTCGCATAAAAAAACATACGTAATTTCATATTACAAGTTGTAATACATTACAAGCAAATTGAATCACAAGCAGGTGTACATTTGTATATTATTAAATCAGTATACTTATGTCGCTTAGTCATATTAAAATATCGATTACTATTTGTTTTCAATACAAACTCAATCTCATTTTTACAGCACGAGTACCCATATATTTCATAACTTTAGTCTATGTTATCTTCGTGTACTTCTACTACTCACAAAATACATAACAACGTTTTTATCTTTTTTCTCATACAATTATTTTAACGTAGAATTTAGATTCACTTAAGTGTATTTTGATTCGCAATTTTTCCACTCATTGGAAAACTTTGATCGGATTTTCTTTATAAAAATGTATCCATTTCGGACCTCGTAATACGAAATAATATAAATTTGTCAACAATATCAATAGCTATATCCTAAATATCCTTTAAACTATTATCATTGTCAATATTTCTCAATGAAACCATTAAACACTTAAGCATACTAACATATTGTAACGACAAGTTCTTCATATGCTGTCTCTAGTAATATTTACTGTAAATAGATCCAATAAACCTCAAATGTTAAGGCATCTTTTTTTCCTGTCTTATTTTTGAACAAAATATGATCTTACTACGTTGACAAAGTAAAAATTCTATTTTATCAGTATGTGGATGAATTGCAACTTTATTGTACCGTCCGTAGTTCCATTAGTAAAACGTGAATAATTCCAGTTCCTCTTAACCAATCTTTATGAAAATTTCTGAGTGTGCTTCTCTAGTTGATGCTCACTACCACACAAAAAATCACGAATTTATCATTAGCCCATTCTGAGATACTGCATACACAAGTGTGAAATGATTGGTTTCTGCTGCCACCTATGAACAGAAAATGACCCATCATTGATTGGCTTCCTGTCATTTGAATTTTGACAATTGTTGGCGTTTATAGTGGACAGTGTATAGGTTACTAATATAAAACTTGTTGGTTCTTTCATCAAAGTTTACATCATATTTTTTCCGAATATCATATGTACTGTCAATAGTCAATATGGTGTCACAAGAGATTTTAAAACGCGTTTATTATATAACAAAGCATTCAAAACTAGTCGGATTAGTTTTGAATGAAGGCTTATCAGTGGGGAATAAAAGTACCAGAGATTATAGGAAAGTTTCACTTTCTCTTGTTAAGAAAGGAATATCATATAAAATTTCAAAACACAGTTGTCACACTAAATGTCACAAGAGATTTGATAGGTTGTGTGCTGTATTAACTCTTGTAAATTAAGGCAAATTGAGCTGATATTTTTATCATTTTATCTGCTAGTTGTGGTCATATATTGCTGAAAATATCACGGTTGGAAAATGTTTCTTTCGCAAAACAGAGAGAAAAATGGTGTAAAAATGTCACAAGAGATTTCCGTCTGCTTGTCACACGAGATTTTTCTAAAAATTGCCATATTAAATTTTTATACAGATAACTATCTTGTAACTATGAATAAAGCATATAAAGGTCATATTTTCGGTTTTCATGTTTAAATAGCTATTAAGACTCATGCAAACTAACTCTATTTTATTTCTGACAGGTCATTAAATTTCGGTATAAGAGCATAATCTGAACATTGCTACTGCTTTGAACATTTGATACTATAAATTTCAAAATAAAATGTAACTTGCAATAAATTATCCTATTTTAGCTTCTAATTCTACATAAACTACGGCTTCTCACGTCAAGAAAAAGCGTCAAGATTATAATCGAAAATACTATCAAAAATTACAATACAAACGTGTTAAATCAGAATCATTTAATTCTGAATATATTCGAAAACAGAATGCTAGACAACAGAAATGTAGACGATTAAAGACGACAGCACAAAAAACATCAACGAATACTACTGAATTAACAACTGCAGCTGCTCAAGCACCATCAAATACAACTGCACCAGCAACAGTCAGAACAATCTTACGAAAAGCTGAAGGTATTCTTCGTCGTCGAGCTAATACAAGAAAAATGAAAAATAAAAACGAAAAATTATCTAATGAAATCAAAGTATTACGTAAAGAAAATCTGAAAATGAAAAGATTATTATCTCAAAAGCGTTCAGAAGAAACCAGTACTGCTGATACAACACCAATGACGTCACCAACAAAATTATTTATCGATAATGTTAGTCCAACTGCCAAAAGACGTGCAACTAAACGATTACTTAATAAAAAAGAAAATATACCTCGTGGTTCTCTTTCAAAATTGAGAAAAAAATTAGGAATAAATTTATCTAATAATTATAATCCACCATCCAGTACACCATCAACACTTCAGAAGGATATAGAAGAATTTTTATTACATGATGATGTTACCAAACAAGCACCTGATAAGAAAAAACAGTTACATGGGAAACAAGTTAGATATTTATTGAACCATGTATCGACTATTCATCAACGATTTATGACTGAAACTGGTAATAATTGTCATTATTCTACATTCACACGTTATATTCCTGATTATGTGCTGAAGCCAAGTACTGATGATTGGGGTACTTGCTTATGTATCGTTTGCTTGAACCCACAGCTCAAATTAGAAAAATTACAACGTATAAAATTTCTATATCCAGTTCTCAAGGCGTTACTTCCTGATGGTTTAACTGATATAACAGATTTAGTTACAGATGAAATCAAAATAAAAGATTTTTTGGATAATTTAGTTAAACTTGAAGATGAACAATTTAACATTACATATACTGAATGGACAAAGAAAAAAAATTATAAATCCAATGTGCCTGTGTCAACAAAAACAACACTTACATCATCTATTTCTGATTTTATAACGAAATTTTCAAAAGAAATCAATGTATGTACATAAAGTTTAATCATAAACAATATTTGTCGTATGAGGAGATTTTAATTCTATTAGATATGTTTCTAGTTACAAGAGTGGAACTCTACAATGAGGAGAATCATATATACATTTATTTTACACAGATAAACGATAAATTTTTCATGATGTTTAGGATTTAGTATCACATATCGATCGTGTGCGTCAACAATTTCGAGCTGCAAAACAAGCAAGACAGATGGCTACGGAACAGGAAGACACAATTACAATACAATTGGATTGACCCGAAAACTTCAAACTGAAACAAGCTCGACAAGAAAAAGGTGAGTGATTGATTACTCGATCCCAATGTTAAAGCTTAGATGCTCCTAGTATCAGAATGGAATCGCGTTCTGTTGATTGAATTACATGATTTACTCCTTCAAAGATTGATCATAAACGATAATGATAATATTTCTTTTAGCATCATACTATTACGAACAACATATCTCAATCTTAAGTGGTTATGTATGGAAAAAAGATGATTGCTTTAGTTTTGCTTCAGTATCTGACGATACTAATCACATGTTTGAAGGGACGTGGGCTGCAGTACAATATTTATAATACAGTATGAGATTTATGAAGTCGAGCTAGCCTACTTTGAGTAGCACATTTATATATGCCACTACATATACAAAGCTCTCTCTATGTCTAATCTAAAGCATTATGAACATATCCGATTAAGTTCGTAGTTTCACAAATTTATTCGAATATTCGAAAAACTCACATTTGTGTTGTTATCATGTATTTTTTAAAAACTATTGTAGCTCGACTAATTTAAGAGTGGTAGTTGGGAAAATTTATACATAGTCTTCTCTCATATAGTGGACTAAGATGTAATACTCGGAATTTCTAAAATCGGAAATTTTTTTTTCGTCGATTTTTTTCTCAAAACGGTACAATAATTTTGCAATTCATCCATATATAAGAAAATAAAAAGACCCCGCTTGAAAATTTCATAGTGCTATTCTTATGACTCACCTATGTGAAATCACTAAAAATATCGCTCATTTTATTTAGTTTAGTTTGAAAACAAGTGGTCTCATAATTATGCACCAGACTGTATTTATAGAACGGATAAAGATACAGCACATTAAATTGCGACACATTCTCTTGCTCGAACCCACGTCACTATAATTCAAGACGGCAAAACTTCACGCACTTTCACTTAGAGTGCGTCACTCACTAAAAACTATGGTTTCGTATATCAAGGGGTATATTCACAAGTTTCTTGCAAATTCTTAAGCCTATTAACTCCCTTTTTAATATACTACTATTATCACATGCTGGGTTAACGTGAGCAATGTAGTGGCTAATTTATCCCATTGTTATCAAAATAGATATCTATCTTTGCTTTTCAAAATAATCAAAAGCCTCCTCTTATCTCTGTAAATGTAATGATCACATAGACTTTACTTCTTCAATATCAGGGCTGTCCCGACCTGCAGGGGTTCGGGGTGTGATCCCCACCAATGACTGGAACTTTCTTGATTTCAATTCATAAAAAAATCGTTTGCAAATAGATTTGGTCAAAATTTAACATCCAAAGAAAGAACTAGTTGGCAAGAAAGCATACTGCTTGTGATTTATTCAATCATCTCTTTTCCTTCTCCGTCTATTAATTTTCGCAGTTGCATAGTGACGATTGTTCGTAGTTGATTATGATGATGACTGTTCTTTTTCGACTATGGTCTGCACGATCTCATTTGAAAAAAAACAGCTTATTACTACTTATGAAGATATATAAATCTATTACTAGTCCTCTAGAGTACTATCTTATCAAAGATAGGAAACCCGTCGCCCAAATCATGATTCTGTATTATTTCTTATAATTATTGTTGAGTATTAGAAGAGAATTAAACATTGCATGCGACTATTTCTATCGGTTGGTGAAAAGGAAAAGCTGATAGAGAACATATTGATTTGTCTTCCAGTTAGAGGATAGGTTGGTATGTTATCAAATTATTATTGAAGACTTTTGAATTGAAATATAGTAATAGATTGTTAACATGCCTAATGAGTCACTTGAGCAAGGATGAAACGCGTCGTGTAGATCTTTGAATGCTAAAATTAAATTTCTTCAGCTATAAAATGGCTTTTTGTTTTATTACGTTTAATTTTAAGTTTAATCTACTTCTTGTTTAGAAGAATTTAAACTTATCTATGCAATAATATTATTCTAAAGATACCTGATGAGTCCCTTGAGAAACGACGAAATCCGAATCGTGGTGTGCTTCTTTCTATCATTTTTCATCCTATTTCGTCTGAATCCGTCAGCTTGTTTTGAAGCACGTTTTTTAATTAGAGAACGATCATCGTTATTCGCCGATTCTGACACCGTAATCAAGTACGACGGATTAGATCTCATCGGGTTCCTGATTGAGTAGAAGACTGACAGTTAGGATATATATATATATATATGGATGTGAGTGAGAGTGTACGATGCATTGACATCAACACGGGCCTGTATGTACTGAAATATTATCATAATTATTAAATAGACAGAACATAATTGAATCCACTGGAAGAAGTAAACCCATAAAAGACGAATCCCAACAATCCCTCAACATAATTATATAAACATAAGACTTACCAAATGAATTGATATTCGTTGAAGTTTGTGTTAATGTTGTAAAAATGCTTTGCAGTATTTAATCTAAAGTTTCACAAAACAAAGACACATATTTTAAATATAATGCTAACATTATTATAGTCTTTGTAATTTTGCCAGAAAGAAATTTCACGCAGTCGTATGAAAGATCGATATAGACACTGATGTTGTGCAATTATGAATATCCATCATCATTTTTCACTTATTAATGAATGATTGAAGTCAAGTTAAACTAAGCGAACGTATTGTTTACACATCTAGAGTTGTTCTCATGCCGATTAGCAAGAAAAAGCTTTTCAGCGCAGCCCCGTTGGGGATAAAATGTGGAACTCACATATTTCGGTCAGTTAGATACTGATCAAATAGAAGTTTTACTTTTTCAGTGTAGTGAGATCATATTTTGTTCAAAAATAAGATAATAAACCCCTTTTAACATTTGAAGTTTATTGGATCTATTAATAGGAAATATTACTAGAAAGAACATATGAAAAACTTTTTGTTTAGAATATGTCAGTATGCTGAAGTGTTTAGTGGTTTCATTAAGAAATATTGTGAATGATAATAGTTTAAACAGTATTTAGGGTATAGCTATCGATATTGTTGATCAAATATGTTATATAGAATATTGAGAAATTTATATTTTTCGTATTACCAGGTAGGGGTGGGTCATTTGATTTAACTTAAAATTAAGTTAAGTTTCGTCACTTAATATTAAGTAATTAAATGTCTTTCTTCTCACTTAATCACTTAATATTGAATGAAAAAACTTAAACTTAATTTTCAAAATTAAGTTTTTACTTAACACTTAATAACTTAAATTAATTAAGTGAAATTAAGCTAAGTGTCCCACCCCTATTACCAGGTGAGAAATTAATACATTTTTATAAACGAAAATTTGATAAAAGCTTCCCAGTGGATGGAAAAGTTGCGAATTGTAAATACACTAAAGTGGATTCAAGCTCTAGATTAAGGTATTTTTGTGAAAAAAGAAAAGGTTAAAATCTTCATCTGTTTATTATACGTGGTAGAAGTAACGAGTGTAATAGTAGCACAAACTAGTTGCTAGCTTCTGTAACGGTAGCATACACTCGTTGCTAACGTCTGTAATAACAAAAATATATCATACTGTCGTAACTATGGACTATAATAATAAAAACGACAGATTTTGATGATTAATTAGAGATTAAATCCTAATTATAATGATTTCTAATTAGTGAAACTAGATTTTTATTACTGATGTGAGCAGTGGTGAACATAGCCAATCGATCTGCACAAAAAAATTATCTAATTAGTGCACCGAAGTGTTAGTTTTTTCATGCTTTATGTCTGTAATGGGGATGGGGGGTGGAGTACAGAGGAGCCGCAAAAACCTAAAAATTCAATTTACACTCGCTATTTTCTTCGAAAATATATGTGAGTTCCACAAAAAATCCGAAAATGAAATTACTCATAGCGGAATCGAAACAGTGTTATTGACAATTCTAGAACATTTTTCGTACTTATTATTAATGAAACTTTTCAAGGCACTGTTGTAGGCAATAGTAGTCAACAGCGTTCAGCAAAAGTACCACAATAAATGAATCAAGAGGATTATATAGAATCTGTACATCGTTAAAAAAAGTTTTTGTATTACTAAAAGCGCTTTATATCTTAAAATGTGACACGGTTTCTTGGATGGAAGAGATGTAAAATAATTTATACGAGTTACTTTGGTGAATAAAAAACAAATGTAATAACTAGCAATGAAGGAATGAAAATATGAATTTTTATTTATTAATTTTTATGTAGATAATAAAGCTATAGTGATAACTATCGTAACTATTTCTGCTCGATGTGATAGATGGAAGCTACTTGTTTGCGGATAATTTTAAGTCTCTAAACGTATATACATCAACGAAATTTTAAAAACAGCGTGCAATTGCTACGAAGAGATGAAATAAAATGAATTTCGATCACAACGAATCATTTTGTTTTTATCATAGCCAAAAATAAGTCTTTATTATGGTTAATACTGTGGATAATGGCAATCAGCAGCTTGTTTCAAGATGCCCAAATGACTACGATAGAGGTTGAATATTCAGAAGAGACAAACTATTGAGAATTTTTTCATCGAAGCTCAACAGTTACCAAAATGTATTTCCATTGGAATCTATGAGAACTTTTCGATATGAGTCCTAGCATATTTAGATAAACACATGCAGTTCTTTCATTTCATAAGAATTATATAGAATAAGTTCTTAATGAATAAATAAGTCTCTTATAAATTTTGGTAGCTCACAACCAACTCATTATCGTGCCTACCATGTATAATCCAAAAACGGATATCTATACCTACAACAATATCTTACAAAAACAGGGAAAAAACTTAGATTTCGAATTGTTCGTCTTCGTGTTCTCCATTCATTTGTTGTAGACAGAAGCAACGTTCTCTGATAGCCAGGAGATATGAAAACTATTATTGCAATCGTTATCTATGGTATAGGCAACGACTACAGATGAATATATATATATATATATATATAAAGAGAGAGAGAGAGAGAGAGAGAGAGAGAAATTCTCTGACTGGGAAAAAACTTAAATAAAAAATCTTTGAATTATTTATGCTTATGTTTTTACTCTCAAGTTATGGTATGAGGTAGCTCTTAATACCTTGCGCTGAACAAAATCGTAAATTGCGTATGCTGAAATTCTGTCAAGCTTCAATAAAAAGCACACATGAAAAACATAATAAAGAATTTCGTTTGATAGGCCACAAAGTAAATATATTAATCTCAATTGATTTATGGCCGTTTATACGGTTACCATCGATATTCAATAAAATAAATGCAAACTGTTTGTGCAATCATTACCTCACATGTCAAAAGCAAAATGTGTAGAATGAATAAATAAAAATTCTATAATACAAATAAATGAAAAATATTAGATTCATTGATAATCATATCCATTGCTAACTTCGAAGGAAAGAATGGTACTTGATAAGCATACATTGGAATTAACTGACTCCGGTGAAATATTTATCCACTGCTTAATTAAAATCATTCTAAAACTAGTGTTGAGCTATCAATTGTCTTCAGAAGGCTTTGCTATTTCAGTGTAGAATTTTTGAAAACAAGTTCAAACTCAATAAGAGTTGTGACGTAAAATACAATGAAATTGAATGGGCACTCTATTTTAGAATAAGAAATTTTTTTCTGAGTATATGCATATGTTACTGGGGAGAAAGTTTTAAAAAATCCGAATTTCGTATTTTTCATGGCTCTGTTTACTATTAATTTGTGTTTATAAGTCTGGTCTTTCGTCATCAGACGAGAGAAATAGAGGCAGCTCAAAAACAAATTGCTGTAGACATTGGAACATAGAAAAGTAAACAGGGTAAATAAAAATGAAAAGAAAATTTGTATCTTGATTGATTCATGCTACTGTTTTTAACGAAATTATTGTAAATAGTGTGACGGGACGACTTGTTCGTTTCTCCTTTTATTCCGAATGAATGCCTTTCGAGTAACAATGCTGATACGAATCATATGAACAGTGAAGAAGAAGAGAAGCAAATGTAAACTAATGATTAAATGATAAGAGTGATTAATGACTACATGCACTCATGATGGAGTCGTGATGGATGGAATCCGTCACAGATATGTCATAGAATCCCACTAAAATGACTGAAAAGAAAATTGCGAAGGAGAAAACAGCGAAAGACTTATAGCAACAAAATAGAATATCGATCATATAAGACTGTAGAAAACGATATTTTAACAACTTTGAGTAACACATGACAGGAGCGTGGCTACTGCTCTTCTCTTTACGCACAAACATCCACGTTCATCTCTGGGTAGTTTTAATACTTTAATTTATGACAAAAAAACGACGCAAGTAAGTCAGCAATAAAATGTAATCTTTAAGAAATGGGTGCACATTTGAATGATTTTTGTCAAAATATTGATTCTAATATAAAGTTCGATATTATTCTGTTTTTCTTCAAACAGTGCAATATGAGCACAATTTACCTAAATATTCGACAATTATATGTAAAATAAAAGTGAACTTTTATTTATATAAATGGTACAACATTAGGTAAATTTAACTGTCGAAAAAAATATCTTATTTTTTCGCTTTTGTATTGTTGCGAAAAATGGATTAAGACAAAGATAATTTCTGGATGTTGTAAGACAAACGGCTGAAGATCATCCTACAATTTTAACATATATTATTTTATTTTTTGTTGCAATTAATTGTCTTACCCAAATAATGTGTTTAACATCGCAAGCTCGCTCTGCATGTTGTTCATTATCAATAAATGAACATTCAACAATAATCAACGGAAATTGGAAAAGTTCAACTGGATATCTATCAAAGATGATCGCTGTTGTATCGCCCATAAACGCAAATAATGGAAATAATCTTTCTTCGGAAAATTGTAAATCTTTATCAGCTCGTCGCATGTCGATAATTTCTTTACTGGTCAAATGTTCATATTCGTTTTTTAATTTTTGCCGACGTTCATAAAAACCATAACCACGGCAAGGCACGGAATGATCCATATCAAATACACGAACTTTCATTGTTTTTCGAAACGGTAATAAATCATCAGGTTCGACGCCGAATAATTCACAATTAGGTGTCCGCTTTTGCGGTTCTGAATCTATTCTACCGGCTGCTCGAAGAATGCCACATTTTTCAATGAAATCTCGCATGGGTTCTACAGCTGATTTAGGAAGAAAAACTTGTGGTGGTCGAGCTCTACTCAATAATCTTGTAATATCAAGGCAATGATCTGAATGTGCATGTGAGATAAATATGTAAAGCGGCCGAGCTGCTGTTACTAAACAACCACAATCAAGTAACATGTCCAACTCAGGAATGTATAAACTCGTAGCATCAGCTGCTCTTGAACGACCGAGTAAGGTATACGAACCAATCGATGTTGGAAATTTCCATGAGAGAACATCATTCGAACATAGCCATTCACTGCTAGAAGGTGCCGACACAGGAAACATGGTCGACATTGTATTATGCGTGATCAAATGAATGAAAAAGTATGTGTCAGACTACTTGCAATATCCTTACAATTTTGCATCATACTATTGTATCAATGACGCATGTTATTGAGTAATCTCATTTTGTTAGAAGGACGGTAGTTTTTTTTTGCGATGTGCTCTATGACGCATTGTATAGACGAGGCATACATTTAAAATAACATCTTGCGAACTTATTTATATTCATTTTTGGTTCCGGTCAGAGATGCCAGTTGGGAAAGTCGAAAATTCGAAATTTCTTTATCAGAATCCGGAAAGGTTTTTAAGGGTCAATTTTAGTCACGTAAAGGACATTTTTCTCAGTTAAATTGTAAATAATTTTGTATACTTTCGCAAAATAAAACATACTGTAATTACACAAAAAAACAAACAAACAGCTAAATGTTGTTAACTTATAGAAAATAACTTAGAAATGATACAATTTGAAGTTAATTAACATGCTGTTTCTTGGCACAATATTTTTCACTAGAATGAATAAGTTTCAGCAGTTTTGGTTTTGATAAAAAAAATTATAAATTTCTGCACAGGATAAAGATGAATTAAAACGAATTTTTAATTCAGCTGCAACAAGTTTAATTGACATACGATTTCTGTTATCATCGTATAGATGCTTCATGGCTGAAAAAAATACTTTCAACAAATGGATTGCTACATGGAATAGAGATAAGGTCACCAATAGAAGAAAATATTAAACCTCTACTGAATTATTCACAATTTAGAATGCTAAAACAAATGAAATAAAAAATCGCTAAAATCCGGAAGCCGGAAAGAATCCGGAACAATCGGCATCTTTGGATTAAACTGTTTTGTTGAGTTTCTTATATATCCGGTTTCATTGTGAAAGCCAAATGGTTGCCAGATCTTCCGAGTTTGACATCTGACAACAACGTATCGAACGATTGATCTGTTTATTTCGTTTCCGAATATATGAATAGAAGAAAATAGCATCTACTTTAACCAATCGACCGGGATAAATCGACACATAAAAATCTAATCGACCTTTCAAGGGAGATCGGTTTTCCCTAGACTGAAAGGCTAGGGTCTAGAAACCGTAATTCACCTGTGTCTGTCTGTCTGTCTGTAACAATGGAACATTTGACCATTTCTGTGGCACAGGGTGCGGGTGTGGGTGTGGGTGTGTGGGCGTGGAAATTCTCTTCAATGGCACTCACACCCACACCCTGTCTGAAGTCGTACAATAGCCTACCATTAGGTGTAGATTAATATACCCTTTTGAATAGCATCTAATAGTAATCTACCCTCTAGCGTATTATAATAAACCCTCTCTTTGAACCGAATAATAATCTACCCTTCATTACTGAATTAGAAACGTTTGTGAAAAATGCGTTTATTAATCTAACCCTAATCGTTTAATAATGAACTGCTTTCCTTAAAATATGAAATACAAAACCCTTAAAAGAGCTCCCTATATCCTGTGCCTCTTCAAATACCCTTACGCTCAAAAACTGTTTGGATCATGAACCCTTCAAGGGTATATTCCATCCTCATAAACCTCTCAAGAGTTTATGAAAAGGAAAATCAAGTTGATTATTTTGCGCTTTTTTTACAGTACGGTTTATAGGAATCATACCCATGCCAACACCCACACCCACACCCAAATTGCATAAACAAGCAGATCATTTTCTGGATTAATTCTAGAAGCAGGGTTGCCAGATGCTACAGTCAAAAATCCGGAATCTGGTCGCCAAAATCCGGAAAACCCCAGAATTTTTCCTTCGAAATCCGGAAGAAATCCGGAAAGATTTTTAGCATCATTTTTTCGTTAACGTTCTGTTTTTCAATTAAGGTATCAATTTCCTTAATTTAAACTTTCAGAAAATATATTTCATTGGAAAAAATATCAAAAACGTAGTTAATTTAGTAAATAACAAACTGTGAACTATGCAATGAAATATTAAATGATACATTGTTTCCAGAGAGATTTAATTCATATTTATCTAATATTTGACGTGCATTTCGATGTATGTCAATTGCTGATTCACTTGAATCATGGATGAAATCAATAATAGCTGAAAAAATATGATTCACCATAATGTTAGAGATTAAAGTTTCGAATTGCTACCTTTTTTAACACCTACATCTGAAAAATATTGAACACAAAACGGATAAGTTTTTAAATTGCCTTTATTACTGGCATCGAATGAAAGAGAATAGTAAAAAGCAAGTTTCATTTCTTGTATAACATGATGTGTAAAGTAAGGTGCTAAAACATCTGTTGCAATTGCTGCTGCTTTAGTACGTCCACATGATAAAGAACTAGCAATTGATGATGAGGAAAACAAATTTTTTATAACAGTGGTCGTGCATTGTTGAGCTAAATATGAAATTCCATGTCTAACACCGTGATAAACTAGAGTTGCTTCTGCTGCAGCTATTTCATCTTTTTCACGATTTGGTTTCAGCGTTGTAGTAATCAATTGACGATCAACGCTAAAGGTTAACATATTTTTTAAGTGTTGTTTACTTTTAGAATGATGAATTACATCATTTTCCCACCATAATGAACATTAAACTGGCAATTACATGCCATACATGTTGCTTGGGATTTATCTGGTTTATATTCCTTTAGAAATGTAAATTCCTTTAACCATTCATACTTGAATATTCCTTTCTTTTTTTTCTCGTTTATCTTTTTGTTTTTTATCACTTTCAGATAATGTTGATCGTGCTTTTGATGAGAGTTCATCTTCTTCTAAAATTTCTACTTCTTCACTTTGATAAAACATTCTGTAATTGTAGAAGAAACATAAATTCAAAATACAAGTGACATTTTTTACTGTTGTTAATGAGTTACATAAGAAAAACTATAGACTAGAACTGAGAAAAATGACTGGTCTTTGAGGGGACCAATAGAAGGAAGTGCCGAACCTCTATAGAATCATTTGAACTTTCTAAAATATAAATGAACAGCTGAGACATAATTCAACATATAAAAAATATTCAGAAACCGGAAAAATCCGGAAGTTTCTGGGAAATCCGGAATTTTTCCGGAATTTTTCCGGGAAATCCGGATGATATGACAACCCTGCCTAGAAGTACTGAGATACTGATCGTTTGTTTGTTTGATTTTTTTGTTGCTTAGAAAAAGTAAAAAAGAAAGGAAGTGTGCACTGAGCACGTGTTTTATATAAAATTAAAGATATTAATACGAAAAACGAATACATCAAATATAAGAATGTTACGCCTGATTAATTCAGGTAAAAACGATGTTAGAGAAAACGAAAGCAGTAACTATAAATACGAAGTAATATCACTTTTACACATATCGACTGGTAAGTAGTCTTATTCAGTGATCGAAATTTTAAACATTCTTGAAAAATATACTGAACAGATGAATAAGATGATTATTAATAGATATAGACAATTAACTTTGATACGGAATGTAAATGCTTGTTAATGTAAGTGTTAACATTTCACAACATAAGAGTTTTGTTTATTGATATAAATTTTCTCAAACTAGAACTCGATGGAAATAAAATACAATAGAGATATACGCATATAGAAGCTCTCCACCTTCAAAAACTTCTTGCGCATATCCAATAGAAGACGAGTCAATGACTTGAAAATTTTTTTAACAATTAATGACAGTCGAGAAGGTTATGTCAAACAATATAATAAAACAAAATTGAACATTAATCGGTAAACAAACATATTTTCTGGTGCTTTTAAAACCACATTTATTAGAATTCAGTTTTACAGATTCGCTTCTCATCTTTGGTTGCTTACAAAAGGCTTTAAGAAATCGTTTTCGAAATGTTTGATGCTCTTTGAATATATTGTCCGTTTGTAGATAAACTATCAAATTACAAAACCTATTCAATATGAGGCAACAACAACCAATGTATAGAAATTTTATGCCAACGATAGGCTTAATAGGTACCATGCAGCCAAGATGTCTCATGTACGAAAAATATTTGACCATCTGGCTTGATGAAAACATGAATCTGACGAATGATGATTATAAATACTTGTTGATGCAGTTACAAACTGCAACAAATGATGTGTGCATTCTCAAACAATGTGATGATTTGATTCGTACCCTTAAAGAAACTAAAGCTCAAAAGATATGTCTAGTTTTATCGGATACTATCAATGAATCCGTCATAATCAGTATCCATGATCTTCCTCATCTTCACAGTATTCATGTCTTTAGCAAAGAAGTACATGACCAAAATGATTGGAGAAAGAAATGGACAAAGATTAAGGACGCTTATACAGATATTGGAAAAATTTGTCAGGCATTGAAATTGATAAATAAGCAATTCAATCAAGACAATATTTCGACAAGTATTATCAATATGAACGAGGATGGTTCCTCCAAAAATCTCGATCAATTGGACCCTTCATTTATGTATACTGGATTATTAAAGGAAATTCTTCTTGAAATTGAATATAAAAAGAACGACATCACAGAGTTTGCTCGATTTTGGCATGCCGAAGACATAGGTAACAACTTTATAGAGAAAAATATTGCTGAGTTCGAACATGATTATAGTCCAGAATCTCCTATTATGTGGTACACAAAAGGAGGTTTTATCAGCGAAAAGCTGAACCTATCTCTACGAACGATGGATGTAGAAGCAATAATGAAAATGAGTTTTTTTCTTTGTGATCTACACCGACAAATCCAGAAATCGTACAACGAATATATCAATTTTAATGGAACGAAGGTTTCAGTAGTTTATCGTGGACAGGGACTTTCGACATACGATTTCAATAAGTTGATCAAAGGAGGACTGATATCGTTCAACATTTTTTTATCTACTACTATAGATAAAGATGTGGCTTCTATGTTCATGGAAAGTATTTTAAAAAACCCAGGTACAGTGGGTATACTTTTTAAAATACTCATCGGTTCTACAATTTCATCGACTCCATTTGCGGACATTGGTGAAGAAAGTCATTACAATATTGAACGAGAAATACTCTTCACAATGCACAGTGTTTTTAGAATTGATAAAATTAAAAAATGTGACAGCAACGATCGACTTTATGAAGTAACTTTAATACCAACAGCAGACGATGATAAACAATTACAAGAACTGACAGACATAGTACGAAAAGAAGTTTCCGGTTCTACTGGTTGGCATCGATTAGCGAAATTGCTCTCAAAAATAAATCAGTATGATAAAGCTGAAAAAATATACATGACACTCCTAGAACAGACATCAGAAAACAATAGTCGAAGACAAATTTATCACGAAATCGCCTTCTTGAAGGCCAATCAAGCAAAGTATCAAAAAGCACTTGAATTTCATAAAAAATATTTGAAATACAGTGAAAACTATCTCCATCAGAATTATCCTGATCTTGCTATACCATACAATAACATGGCTACCGTATATCAAGACCTGGGTGAATATTCAAAAGCACTTGAATTTTATGAAAAATCGCTTTTAATTATGGAAAAAGTTCTACCTCCCTATCATCGTGACCTCATTACAATCTATAATAACATTGGTACATTGTATCAAAAAATGGGAAAATACTCGAAAGCGATTGAATTTTACCAAAAATCACATGAAAACATGAAAAAAGTACTCACTTCAATTCATCCTTATATTGCTGTCTCCTTCAACAACCTTGCTGCAGTGTATGAAGCTATGGGAAATTTTTCTAAGGCACTTGAGTATTATAAAGAATCATTACAAATACGTGAAAAAGCTCTGCCTTCAACACATCCTGATTTGGCTTCATCCTATACTAACATTGCCGCAGTGCATAACACCATGGGTAATTATTCCAAAGCATTTGAATTTTACGAAAAATCACATGATATTACGACAAGAGCTCTGTCACAGTATCACTTAGATTCGGCTATCGTATACAACAATATTGGTACAGTGTATGGTCAGATCGGTGAATATAGTAAAGCCTACAAAAACTTCGAAAAATGCTCTGAAATTATGAAAAAAGTTGCCGATCAGAATGATCCTCGTGTTATAGGATTCGACAATAAGAGTCGCTCACTGTTTGAGAACATGCCAGAAAATCTTGAAGATCTTAAATCCTGTGAAGAATCTCTTAAAGTCATAGAAAAAGTTCTTCCTAAAAATCACCCGGCTTTGGCAGTAATATACAATAACCTCGGTACAATATACGGTACAATGGGAAAATATCATCAAGCGTTAGAATTTTATAAAAAGGGCCAGGAATATTCAAAATCATCAGTAGACTTTGATGATATTAATAAAACATCTGAAAACAACGATAAATGCTCAGAAGCTCTTATGCTTTATGAAAAGTCACTCGAAACGCTAGAAAAATCTCTAATTCCTAACAATCTCTCATTAGCTTCATTCTACATTAACATTGGTGGCGTGTATCTCAATATGGGTGAATTCTCGAAAGCACTTAAATTTTACGAAAAATCCCTTGCAATTAAGAAAGCGGTTCTGCCTCCAGATCATTCTGACTTTGCTACATTCTACAATAACATTGGTCTGGTATATGATGAAATGGGGGAATATCATCAAGCAATTGAATATTACGAGGAATCACTTAAAATTATGGAAAAAGCCCTGCCTTCTCATCATCCTGATTTGATTTCATACTACAACAATATTTGTGCAGTATACATAAAGAGCAACGAAAACATTAAAGCACTTGAATACTACAAAAAATCGAAAGAGATACAAGAAAGAATTCTGCTTCCCGATCATCCAAATTTAGCAACATCCTACACTAGCATTGCTTTAATACATAACAATATGGGTGAATACTCCAAAGCGATTGAATTTTTGGAAAAAGCACTGCAAATACGACAAACTTCTTTATCACCAAACCATCCCGATCTGGCTACATGCTACAACAACATGGGCTTAATTTATAACAATATGGCTCAATACAAGAGAGCATCAGAATTTTACGAGAAGGCTCTCGAAATCATGGAAAACGTGCTACCTCCAGATCATCCAGATCTAAGTAAAACCTTCAGCAATATTGGTTTAGTGTATCTAAAAATGGGTGATTACTCGAATGCACTTCAATTCTATGATAAATCACTTATAATCATGGAAAAAACTTTGCCCCAGAATCATCCCAATTTAGCTACAATCTACAACAATATCGCGGGAGTGTATAGCAACACGAATGAATATTGTAAAGCATTGGAATTCTACAATAAATCACTCGAAATACGACAACGAAATCTGCCGGCAAATCTTTTTCACTTGAGTACGTCCTACAACAATATTGGTCTGGTACATAAAAAGATGGGTGCATACTCTGAGGCGCTTAAATCTTACCAAGTATCACTTGAAGCCATGGAAAAAGCTCTGAGTCCAAATCACCCTACGTTGGCTACATTATATAACAATATAGGTTCAGTTTATAATGATATCGGTGAATATCAGAAAGCACTTAGATTTTACCAAAAGAGTCTTCCAATCACAGAAAATATGATTCCGCCTAATGACCAGTTGTTGATCACGTGTTACAATAAGATTGGTGCAGCATATAAAAATTTGGGTGAATATATGAACGCACTTCAATTTTTTGAAAAATCACTCAAAATTGAACAACGAATGCTGCCTCCAAATCACCCTAATTTGGCAACGTATTACATCAGCATAGGTCTAGTTTATTACAATATGGGTCAATATCGAAAAGCACTTGAGTTTTACGAAAAGGATGTGGAAATCATGAAAACAGCTCCATCTCTAGACCATACTGATTTGGCCACTTCCTACAACAACACTGCTCTAGTATATGATATAGTTGGTGACTACTCAAAAGCGCTAAAACTCAACGAGGAATCTATCTACATACGGGGAAAAGCTCTACCCAAGAATCATCCTGATTTAGCTACATCCTATAACAATATTGGTGTTGTGTATAACAATATGGGCGAATATTGGAAAGCACTTGATTTTTACACCAAAGCACTCGAAATACACGAAAAAGCCCCAGCTCGCAATCATTGTGATATAGGCCTGTGCTACAATAATATAGGTTTAGTTTATAACTATTTGGGTGAATATAAAAAGGCAGAAGAATTTCATGGAAAATCTTTTGAAACAATGCAAATGGCTGTTTCATGTGATCATCCTTCATTCTCTTCAGTTCATCACAATACTGGTATTATGCATTATAATATGGGAGAATATGCCAAGGCTCTTGAACTTTTCGAAAAAGCGCGTAGTTTAAGAGAGAAAGTATTGCCTATGAGTCATCCATCATTGATGGCATCCTACAATTATATTGGTCGAGTTTATAAAAACATGGGTGAATACTCGAAAGCGCTTGAGATTTTTAACAAAGGTCTTGAAGGCATGAAGAGTATGCCAAATAAGAACGTTTGGAGCTTCAGTAATATATATTTATTTTACTCTCAACGTTTAGCGTCAATCTTTGGGACAGATTTATTGGAAGAACATCCTATAAGTGCTATGATCTATAGTAACATTGGAGATGTTTATCGACTGATGGGAGATTATAAAAAGGCGTTGTCATTTCATCAAAAAGCATTAAAAGTTCAACAAAATGTTCAATGTAATCCTTTGCAGCGTGCAACAATATATGTGAATTTAGGTGAAACGCATCGTGAACTGAAAGATTACAAGAAAGCATTGGAATATTATGAGAAAGGATTAGAACTTCATCAAATGAAATTACCAGAAAATCATCCTGATTTAGGAGTTCTATTTCACAATATGTCAAAGTTATATTTGACTTTTGGAGAACATAGCAAAGCAATAGAAGCTATACAACAAGCATTAAAAATTGCTGAAGAGAGATTGCCATCAAATCATCCTCATTTTCTTGACTGTCAAAAAACATTGTTATTACTTCAAACAGATGTGTGAAATTATGTTTTAAATCGCCTGTATAAGCTAACTTGGGGGATGAGTATATCAAAATATACAAATCTAGAGCTTTAAAACCGAATAATGCTACATTATTCACTCGTAACATAAATAAGAACTGATGCTTCATAAATGAATACCATCATTGATTCGAATGATAAAATTGCCGGATAAAGAAGAGCTATATCTAAGTTAAATGTAAATACTTAATAAGTGGGATCGGTCAATAAAAGTACTCTCATCGTTGTGTAATTGTGCCAGTGTAAATGGGTGTGCCGAGTATATGAGAAGTAATCTAGAAAAGACATAGATAATTTCGTTTGACATGAAATACCATTTTCGATAAGGTTTGTAATAAATTGGCCCAATGATTTTTAGTGCTTTAATTCCTGGCACCTACTCTATTTAAAAGACAATCGACAGCAATCACTAACTACTTAGATAATTCAGGTACCGTCTTTTATGATTATGTATCAATGTGGTGGAAATACGTAGATGTAAGTGAAATTTATTCAAATAATACAAACTGTTATTAAATCGTTGAACATAAAAATGCTAGCTGTATTCTTCTAGGGATAGGAGTGAAAAAAAGGAGATCCTGGTGCTGGATGAGTGGTGATGATGTTAGTTTATAATATATTATAAAAGAAAAACTAATACTTTTGGACCTTAGCGTAGTCATGTAGAAGCAGTGGCAAAGTTAGGCTACACATATTAAGCATGAAAGATAAACCACCACATTTGTACCTCCGTCTTTTTATTCGATAAGATGAGTGCACTATATCGAAATGAAATCGATGTTGAGTAATAACACAATAGTGAGTCATATCACTTCTGCACTAAAATTGCGTGTATACATGGATGAGGAAAAGCCTTTACTATTATGAATAATTTCTTTATTACGAAATAACTTTACAAACCGTGGGCAAAGTGCTCTAAACAAACTTTAAAAATGTTTCGGTTCCCCACTAAAGATTGGTGACTATCAGTTACATTTAACATGAACTGAATCAATGTTCAATACAATATATATGTCGTTGTAACGATCAACAAGGGTTGGAGTAGCTTGTGCCATTCTGGCAAAGATGTTTATTAGGCTACTTCAAGTACCCAGAGTATAACGACAAAACTAGAGAGTGTCGCCTATGCCCGTCGGTATGATGGTGTATCGTGTCAGCTGACATCTCTAGTTCTGTGCCTACTTTACGTTGAACACACGCTTATATAGGAGAGTGAACAAGAGAAATATAGAATAGAACAATGGTGACAGAACAGAAAGAGAAGGAAGGAGAATCATCGGAGCGTGCCATCAATATCGGCGCAGTCGTATCGAAGTTACACCGGTCGACGACGTTATAACTTTGTCGTACGATATTGAGGAAGTTAAAACTTCGACACATATACAGCTCGGAGTCATTTTTAATTCACTTTAAAAAACAAATACTAAATAAAATATGCTTTAAGTAAATACATCATCAAAAATAATATTTTATCAATAGAAATATTCATTTATTAAATAATAGTGATTATTCGTAAATTACGAACAAGAAAGGGATTATCATGATGAGGTTTCTTGATATCTATGTGAACTGTTTCCGAGAAGTTCGATGATGGATCTTGAGGGTATGGGTGTGGGTGTTAGTGAAGAGACAAAACACCCACACCCACACCCTGCACACCGACAACCAAGCCCACACGTTCACCATACCAACACCCACACTTACACACACATCCAGCAGCACCCACCCACACCCTCAAGATGACTAAGGAGTGTTGCAAAATACTGGCTATACACTAGCAATTGGAAAAAAGTTAAGCCTATGAACCAGATGGCTATCAAACTTTTATGCTGATGGGACTTTAGTGCGAACATATTTCACGTGATAGGAATAAAAAAAATACGAAAAAGTAATCGCTGTTCGAACGTGATATTGGATTCACATATTTAAATCTTGTCTTGAGAGTCGGAAATCTATCATATTACACACAAAAAAATTTTCGGGGAATGGTCAACCCTGAAAAAGGGTTTATAACTGCTAAATCAGTTTATCAATTGGATGTACCCTCTGATAAACCCTTTTTCCGTTTATAACTGTTCAAGGGTTTGTCACCCGTTGCAAACCGATATACCCTTGTGCTGGTTTCACTCTTGATAAACCCTTTTTCCATAGATCAACAGAATCAACCCTGAAATACAGAGTTTATCATCACCTATAAGAAACGCACCTGTCAGGGTTGATTCTGTTGATCTATGGGAAAAGGGTTTATCAAGAGTGAAACCAGCACAAGGGTATATTGGTTTGCAACGGATGACAAACCCTTGGATAGTTATAAACGGAAAAAGGGTTTATCAGAGGGTACATCCAATTGATAAACTGATTTAGCAGTTATAAACCCTTTTTCAGGGTTGACCATTCCCCGAAAAGTTTTTTTGTGTACTATTTAGTATTTATCACGTAGAGTTTATTGTTGTATTTTCTAACGTTTGTCTTGTTCTTGAGGATGAGGATGAGGGTGACGATGAAAATGAGATTGAAAAGATTGGGCCAGAGTTGATTTAATTTTGATAATCGACTAGGAAGATTAAAATCAACTAAACTCTGTCTTTAAGAGCAAAATATCTAGTTAAAATCGGAGTAAATTAATTGCTGATTTTCAGCAGTCTTTTGTGTAGGTCACTATGAGCGTATGCAGCTATATGGTGGCTAATTGTGGCATCATCCATTGGCCTTTCGAAAGAATGTTGAGTCTTACAGAAAATACTGCTTATAGCTATAGAGAATTAGCAGCTCTTGTAACCTGGGTTCTGCTTAATTGATCCTTAAAGGATATTATATCGTGTTTTTGCGATGCCATACGATAGAATATAATTATCTAGTATTACAGTCGTTACAGTAGAAGGAACGATACCCTACAGTATCATTCGCTGAATTTATAAAGTAATTGTATTGTTGCAGAAGTTGTTCATGGCGAACTTTGCATCTATTATTTACCATGGCTACAAAGTATCGTAATCCTATTTTGCAAACAATTACTTTGCTTAATTTTACTAACATTCACGATAGCTGCATCAGATTATCCAAATGGTCGTCCTGGAGTTCGATGGCACCTCAAAGACTTTTTTCCTAGGGATAGGTTTGGTTAAAACACGACTTTCTACAAGAAAAGCAATTCTGTTATTTATTCTTAAATGTGGTAATGCGTCATACATGCGAAAATCTTAAGTTTCTTAAATAGATACGAAACTCTAAAGGTTCTTTTCGTTGGTATANCATTGGATGATAGTCTTGGAAAGACGGGCACATGCATTGAAGAAGGTATTTTTCGATATAATATACTGCAAAATCATCAGAAATCAGTTGGCTATGATATAGCCGTTTGTTCTGAAGATGCAAATGCAGTCATTAAAAAAGTATCATATAATTCTACAACTAATAAGTTCAGTGGATTTCCGATCTCATTGAAACATGGTATTCCTTGTTCTCGTCAATTTGAAACTGATTCATTTGATGAATTAAAAAGTTGCTTCGAAAATAAAGATAAAACATATTATCTTAATGTTCATATGGTGAAGCCACTCATAGCTTCTAATCCATATTCATCGCCGCTTCTACTAGTTGCTTATGGAATCAACAATAATTTTAAAGCCATTGATGTTCTCAATCGATGGATATGGATGTTCGAAAATGCTAGACAGTCCAATGTTCGGATAGTTGCCTTCGCAACTGATTGTGATCCTAGATACTTGCTTGCGATGCGTCTTGCTACAGGTTTTTTTGGAAGAATTAACAATATGTCTATATGTGATCGTTAGGATGCTTTCGATATCGATCTACCTAAAAGCTGGTCGAGCTGGTTTTTCTTGGGAACTCGTCAGCTGTTTTTCTGTTTTCAAGATTCAATACATTTGTGTACTAAACTTCGTAATCGTATTCTTTCCAAAAAAGCATCAATGCTAATAGGAAAAGAAGAAGTTTCTATTGAAGTATTAATGGAATTAATTGAAAAGAAATCAAAGCTTGCGCATGGACTTGTTAAAACAGATATTGAACCAAAAGATCGACAAAATTTTTCGTCGTGTATCAAACTTTCAAGCGATGATGTATTCACTACGCTGGAGGACATCGAAAATTCTCAAGCTACACGAATTTATTTGCATCTTTTACGTTGTATCGTGTTAGCATATGTGGAGCATGATACATCAATCATTAATCGGATCTATTATAGTTGGTATGCAGTATTTTTGTGTCGTATATGGAAAAGTTGGTTGGATATAATTGATGAAAAAGATATTTTAGGATATAATGTTGAAAATAAAAAGGATTCATTTATCACTAGTCCTGCACATTTTTCAATTGAGCTCAATGCTCATAGCTTGTTGGCAATTTGTCTTCTAGTACATCGACATCATATGCCGAACTCTGCTCTATTGATATCGAATTACAATTCGCAACCATGCGAAGCTACTTTTCGACTTACACGATCAATGTTAGGAGCTTTCTCATCAGTACTAAATTTTACTACCAATCAGTTTCTTAAACGAGCTGACAAAATTTCGATTTTAACGAAATTAGAGAATAAAAGCGAGTCAGATCAATCAGACTGCTCATTGACATTTCTGAAGCATCATAAACGACGAAGAAAAGCTATTTCATTGAATAATCTGACGTCGTCTATAGATATCAATCTTCTCACATATAATCAAATTAAAACAACTATTCATCAAGCATTTGATGATGCATATAAGACTCTTTCTAAAGTTGATATTAATGCTGCTTTGGAAAATAAAAAAATAACTACTATAAATAAAGTTAGTTCGTTTATAAAAAAAATTTGAAAAAAAAAATAAAAAAGACTATCTTATGATGATAATGAAACCTATTCATCTGATGATGAGCCAAGTGAAGAACTTGAAACCAACATAAAGATCATATTGAATTCAGATGATGAGAACTCATCTGAAGACGACGAGGAAGAAGATCTATCATCTATTTCAGCAAGTGGAAAATATCGATTTGATGGAATGAAAGTAATTAATTCAGTTTCTCCTGCATTATCTGACTCTTATTTTTCTGTTGACATCGATGGAAAAAAATATATATTCACAAGCAAACCGCTTGCTGGCTTTTAACTGATAGTAAAGATAATTTATCAGCTGATCGCTTAAAGAGAGTTCAACAGTCCAGTCGATAAATAAAACGAAAAAAGTTCATACACTAGACGGGACTAGTTCATTACAATTGCTTCTTGTTTCATTACACTTTGTCTAGCTTATATGTTTTTTTCTCATTTCATTTCTTTATTGTTTATTGTTAGTTTTTCTTTTTTTCTTAAATAAAACGAACACCAATTAAATTACTCTATTATTCCAGTTGACTTGATGTCCATCTTATTTGGTGACGTGTCTAGAGTTCTGGCGATGGTAGATTTTCTTCTATCTACTGTATTTTGCATGTACATTAAACTGAGATGATGAGAAACCTAATTTGGTAAAGTATCCTTCGTTGATATCGATTTATTGATATTTAATATATTATTAGAGGTTTATAAATACTAAAAGAATCCTGAATCTGCCTTTTCCCCCTTGGTTACATTCCTGTATAGCACAGCATATTTGAGACACAGTAATCCTACCACAAACTTCTTATTTGAAAGTTGTGCTTCTTTGACCATCGATTGTATCGCATGTTACAACATAATGACAATCATTTAGAGAATTTGACAAGGAATTTTTTGATAAAAAACGTTTTTTCCTATGCCAGAAAATATGGGAGAAAGATGCAAAATATCGAGAAGGTCACTCATTATGGGTCACCCGTTATAAATAAATATTAATTTTCCCCACTTTTTTCAAGTTGTGCTTTTTTCCTCTATCTGGTCTTGATCATGTTGTTTTTCTCTTATATGTATTTTCCCCAATAAACAAGCTTATGTAACTTATAGCAATCACTTCATTCCCTTATTATTATTAGTCAAAGTCCAAGTAGGATTTCTTGACTTGACTTTTCTTGTCCGTTACAGGTCAGGAATTTCACTAATTATCTTTCAGCTTACGTGCACGGCGTGGGCAGGAACATGAGATGCACTGTAAAAAAAGCGTAGATGAATATATCATTCAAGGGCTTCTTATACGTTGCACTTTCATAAACTCTTGAAGGGTTTCATATGTTTCATTAGGATAAAACTGTGGCGCACTTACGCCGTAACTGCGATCGCACTGTGACCCGTAATTGCGGAAAATTGCGATGTAACTACGTGTAATTACGATGAAAAAAACCCAATGACGCATAACTGCGGCCACGTTTTTCGCAATTATAGGTCATAGTGACGTCGCAATTGGTACAAAAGATGGCACAGATTAGGTTTTCATTTTATTTGTATTTTTATTGTGAGTTTAAAAAACTTTTTGCACACAAAATAAAAAACTTAACACTATAAAATTAAAATTCTTATAAAAAATTAAAAACAATTTTTAAATTAAAAATTTAGTAAAGTAACTGTTAACAAAATACTTTAATTCTAAAACTTAAGGAAAATTAAAAATAAATATCTAGAAAAATAAAAGAATTAACATCTAAAAACATTTAATAAATAAAAGAAAAAAAATTAGAAATAATTTAATTAAATAGAAAAAAAATTAAAATATACATTCTACTGCTTATAGTAGAATGACTTATGAACGAAAATGTGACGAGCACTGCTATTTATACTGATTTTCTGTGACTACGTTTTATTGCGTTCGAGGGTAGTCAATTACAAATAAGGAGGATTAATTTATAATTGATCATTTAATCGGCGCTTTTTCTTACAGTGTAGTTAGTGAACATCCTAACAAACCGTCCTTTTTTATGCCAGTATGATTCACGTATGCACTTTCAAGGCAAACAATTACCTGTAATTTTGAACAATATACAGGTGTCGGTAAAAAAATGAAAGAAAAACATGTTTATATAAGAAATGAATTTACGCAATGGCCTGAAATGAACATTTTTTTACTTTATAAATAGTGTTATATGGCGAAAAAAGCATACATTAATAAAAATGGCAAGGTATGTATAATATTAAAGTTATAAATATATAGTTGCCACTCCTATTTTTTTTTCAGGTATACATCGCTGTTATTAGCTGTTATTTTTATCGTTAATATTGATAATTCTTGGAATCAATTGGCAATTAATATTCCATCATTGGGTACTATTCGAGGTGAAATTAATCCATTGGTAAATAAAGTTCGCCAATTTATTGGTATTCCCTTCGCACAACCACCAATTGGTTCACTTCGTTTTAAATCACCTGTTGCTCTAAATCCTTTGCCATCTAATAATACTTATAACGCAACAGCAGCTGCACATCATGGTGGATTTCCTTTATTCACTTGTATGCAGATCTCATTCACAAATTCGAGTGTAATCTACGGACAAGAGGATTGTCTGTATTTGGATATTTTCTTGCCATTAACCATCAGCAATGGCTCTCTATTACCTGTAGCTATCTATATTTATGGTGGTGGTTTTCAAACATCAGATCCACATGATCCAAGTCAAATAATTTCATTGTATCAAAATATAATTTATGTTGAGATACGTTATCGTATTAATATATTTGGTTCTATGGCATCAACAGCTTTATCAGCTAGTCGATCAGGACCAATTCAATCGTCAGGTTTACAAGGTTTCGAAGATCAACAAATGGCATTACAGTGGGTTCAAGCTAATATTCAATGTAAGTGAACACTGAATAATCTTTTATTACAGTTCATTTCATTTTTTTTAGTTTTCGGTGGCAATCCTAATCGAATTACATTACAAGGACATTCAGCTGGTGTTGATTCCATTTGTCTTCATTTAGTTGCACCTGCATCTCAAGGTTTATTCCAACGTGCTATTATCGAAAGTGCAGGCTATGATATAGAACAAGTACCTTTACAACAAATGGAAATAATCGGCAATAATATATCATCTTATTTTTGTAGTTCATCATCAAATGTTATTTCATGTTTACAATCAATTAATGCAACTGTTTTACTTCAATATGCTCAATCAAAAGGTTATTTGAATTTTTTTTCTCCAAACGGTTTTCATCCATCAATTGACGGTTTGATTATTCCTGATTCAATAACAAATTTATTTCAGCAGAAAAAAATTTCAAATGTTTCTCTTTTAACTGGAACAACGAATGCAGAATTCGGTTTATTTATTGCGGGTGGTTTTGAACCGGGATGGCAAGTAGCAAATTTAAGTCAAACTGTATTATCTCAATGGGTTCAATTATATTCTAATGGACAATCAGCATATTTAAACACTACATATAATCCATACATTGATCCATATGTACCATTGGCATTGGTTAACTATTATGGTTTAACAGATGCATTATCGACGAGTGTAATTCAATGTTCTGTTCGTCGAACAGCTAGTTATTTAAGTAATAATGGGAGTGGATCTGTATATTTATATTCATTTAATTATATTCCATTATCATCTCCTTTTGCTAGTTTATCACAATCAGTTCATGGTCAAGAACTTCCTTTTGTATTTAGTACACCAAATTCATCAGCTCTAACACAACTTATATTTCCAGTTAATGAATTTAATTCAAATGAACAATTATTAGCTTTAGCAATGAGTTTAATTTGGGTAAGATTTATTGTTAATGGTAATCTAAATACACCCCTCGTTGGTGAAGGAACTAATCCATTAATAACTGAATTGGTTAAACTTGGTGGTTGGCCAAATTATTCAACAAATGCTACGAGTAATAGTTCTGCCTTTTTAATTTTCGCCAATACAGCATTGGGAAATAGTAGTGCGGCAATTCTCTTAGCAAAAAGTGGTTATCATTCACCAGTATGTACTGCATGGGATCAAGTAGTACCAAATCCAATTATCATAAAACGATGTGCGATTGGTTATAGTGGTCCTAATTGTTCAATAGCAAGTTGTAGTAGATCAAATACAGTTTCATTTATGATTTGCTATATACTAACCATTCTTATTATTTCAATTATTTTTTAGTGATTAATTCTATAATTGAATTTACTTGTGTGATTTCATGAAATTATTTTCTCATATTTTTGTGAAACACGACCTGAAAGGAGTGTTGAAGTGTTTAGGGTAGAAATTTGCACCCCCCCCCACCCCCTCCCCCCACAGACCGTTACAGACAGTTGATTCCCCCACCAGAGACCGTTCGAGACCGGTGAAGCAGAGTTCAAGGGTTAAGACTAGAATTTGAATTTTTTCCAAAATATTTTAATTAATTAGCTAATTACAGTCTAATTAATGGATTAATCTTCACAGACCTTGAGAGAAAAGTTTTGGATCCATCACAAACGGTATTAGAAATGCAGAGAGAATAGAGAGGTGGAACAATGACTGTGATACACCTCAACAGTTACGTCGTGTTTCACATTTAAATCCCGAAGGGATTGCGCTAACAGCTTTATTAACTAACTTTCCAATACAACTGTCTTAACAAATGATAATTTAACCTTATTCAAGATCTTTATGAAAGGTTTTTGGTAGACTACTGAAATATATCTGACATTGTATATTCCTAGCAAACTTAACAAGAGATATTGAGGGTGTGGATGTGGGTATTCGAAAATCAATTACTACAGTTAGATACACTCAAAATATGGTTTACAGAATTTTATGTCAATTTATTATTTCAAATAAGACAAACCAATGAAAGAATATGCATCGCAATTCTCAATCTATTGTCAGCATAGAAAAAAATTTCAATAAACATATTAATATATCTCGGTCCAGCAGTTTTCAAGAACGATGTTACAACAAAAAGACCTTTATCACAACATTTCCACAAATTTGCATTACTCATTTTAAAAATATAATGTGTTTCACTAGTTTTTTTTTCAAATAGCTTTTAATTGTTTTAGATTAGGTTGTTTTGATTTTAGTCATTAAATAGAGCAATTTGAAGGATATTACCCGAGATGACATTTATTCTTTTTGATGTACATCAATTCTTTTCATGATGACCTCGAATCTCCAATGAAATATACATTTACTCTGAATAATTCTGTTTCACTCCCACTATTGAAAGATTCACACTGCATATCAACGTCATTTAATGGGAAATCATTGTAAAAAAAGGGTGTGCGTGTAGGTGCAGGTGCCTGTTATTCACCCAGACCCAGACCCAGAACCATACTCATACGTAGATCTACACTCAGACCCAGACCTGGACCCACACCCTTAATAGCATTTTTATCCTAATATCATAAAATAAGTATTTTCATCTTACTAGGAACAGCATTTCTGATAGAGCAGAATTAGCAGAGTAACAAAGAAAGCTGTCGTCACAACACAACTAACAATAAGTAGTCCGAATGCGCTTTCAAATAATGTTCGCTTGCAATAGTATGGAGATAATGGGTCGTTGTATTGTATGTTACTGTACTCAACAAAGATGTGTTTAATACCGATTCCAAAGAAAACCACTGTCGCGATGCAAGCGCAACATCCAATTCCTACAAGCGATACAAAAAAACTATGTGCAAATGTTTCCATATAAACCTTCAAATGTTCTTTTATAGGTTTACAGGCTATGTATCTCGACGTGCTACCTTAAAAGAAGCCAATAACGAGTTCTCTTCAGAAAATAAGCAATAGGGTTGGAGTATAACTATAAATATTTCTTTGAACCATGCGTAAAACTCAAAAATGAACCACCCAACTCAGATAGATCCTATTCGATTCGGCAGCATTTTAATAGTTCGACGAGATGTCAGTAGTGTATCTTCTGTTGTGAGCATACACCAGGCAAATAAGTAAAACACACTTTGAAAGACCCGTGTGACTCGTTTATTTATTGATGGAACACCATAAAATTCGTACAAATGATACTTTAAGAAACGCGGTTAAAGCCACTTGGCTTTTAGCTTCATTAAAATAATTAAAATACGAAAAATGGAAAATCCTTCGTAGACTATAGCTGTTTTCCAAAGTAATCAGTGACTGGAGAAAGAATCTCTTTATTTATTTCTGAATTTCGAACAGAATTTATCTTTCTTCTTGGTCACTCTATTGTTATTTGTCGCATTGCTACTATATTCTCTCGTTATTTTCCTTTTTCTTTATTTGACGGTATCATTTGAATAGTTAATGAATTAAGTGGCTAAGAAGACTGTTGTAAGTTTGCAGACAGCATCAAATGGCTCAAATAAATATTTCGATCTGCTCACAAACGCTAATGCCGTTTATTCGTCAAACTTATAACGTGGCAAATGACTGTTTCAGTATTGATTATATAAGAATTATCGCAAATCGATAAATCAATCTTCCATCATAGTTGGTATCTTTAATATTAATTTTTATTTGTAATTACATAAATCGAAAGCTACAGTATTTAAAATATTCGAGACCAAATTCCAGTCAGTGAAATTTGAGCGAAGATTTTGGATTATTGTAAACTACTGTGCAGCAGGCAAAGCGATGTTACTGTTTTTATCTAAACCCTTTTCCCTCAGTTGCTAATATCTTTAAAGCTTGGTATCTCTAATGGATGTGAGGGGAGCTAAAAAACTTCGATCCAAAACTTGTAATCTCTATTTTCTTCGAAAATATATCTGAGCGTGAAAAAATAACAGGTCATTAAAGCTCGATTAAACTTAGCAGATCTGAATGTGAGATATTTTTCTTGACATCATTTGACATTGCTCGCATGTCAAAATCCCTCCACTAGTAGCGACAAAAATGACTTTATCGATATGTATCGTGCTTGTTTCTGTGGTATATAATATTCAATAATTTTTGCTCTTTTCGAATTCAGCCATGTGGCTTGCTTAATAAAGTCTATATGTGAAAAAGAAACGAACGTAATTTATACGAACCTAATGCGACATTGTGACTGGATGATCTGCTAACATCTACTTCCTTGCGTCCACTCGCGTATGTAGTTTCCGTCGTTGTGGTTGTAATCTTTTCAGGTTTTACTAGTTGCTTGGCGACCCATATAAGAAAGAATGGCAAGAGAAACTCTGAGACACCGGATCCAATCAAATAAGTGCGCACACCGTCGACACATTGAGTATTTGAGTGATTGACACCAAACGCAAAATTAATGATTGGAAGCGGAAATCGAAGTAAGGCAATACAATAGAAAACTGCCTTAACTTTGTTAGTCATTGTATGTAATTCTATCTTATGCCTGAAGCAAGTACGAGACGTGTCTGTTGCACCTGCGCAGAATGAGAAATACAAAGTGCGTTGATTCAATGATGTATCGAAAAAGCCAAGAGCAAGCATTATAAAATATGCCTGTATCTTTTCTTATCGCCTAACTACTCTAACAGGTGAAGCAAGTCATGGAAAGAATTTAAATGATCTATGATACAGCTACAGCTAGATAGGGAATCATTTTATCTTCTATTTAATTTCATTCGAGATTCAACATAGCAAAGTTTCTAGGGTGTGGGTGTGGGTGTGGGTTTAAACAGTCTATATTTATACTTACACCCACAACCAACATTCATGTATAAAAAAAAGTCTGTCAATAGATGCAAACGCAAGGGGGGAAAGGTGATTCTATGGCGATAGAATCACTCGGAATCACATGGAATGAAACACCTAAGAAATGCATATGTATGCTTCTTATCATGCTTGGTCGAATACATTTCATTGGTTAGAAGCAGTTAAGTAGTTTTTTGGCAGTTTTTCACCGAGTAGTAGAATTTATTTCACCATTTTACAGCAAAGAAGCAGATTTTATTAGACTTCTGTATACTTTCGAAGAAAATATACACGTTTGACGGTTTAAATCGAGGTTTTCCCCTACTTCCTCTTCGTTCTAGCAATGGCAAGTGAGAAGGGGAGAACAAAGCCAAAGATTATTGGGTGTATTTCTGTAGTATAGAGAAAAGGCGTGTAAGCAATAACGATGATTATATTATTCTAAAACTCTGTACACCCTAACTACGTATAGTCTAAATATGGCAAGTTTTGGTATTTAATGCAACGAAATGGTGTTATTGTAAATGTCATTCAGTAGATCGAAGCTATTATTCATTTAATAGAGTAAGAGTAGGATGAGCATCATGCAAAATTATGAAATAGTTGAATTCCAAGTTTAGAAAAAAACTCAACTTACATCTCATAATTTGTCAAAACAAGTAATAGTTTGTCAGACTCTTCCTAAATGATTAAATCAATGTATATAGCAAGTTAATATGGTAGTCAAATAGGCGATTGAAAGAATAAAATGATATTTACACTTCATATAACGTGTGTCGCATATTATCATTGGAAGAAAATAAATGATGTATTGAAGATGTAATGTATTTCATAATAGAAAAAAAGTTTGCAGTCTAACAATATTAAATGAATCTAATAAATTGCTCGAATAATAATAATGCATGGATATATTTCCTATATGATTAAATATACGAGCACGCGTATCCGCTTTAAAAAGTTGTAATCGTTTTGGATGGTTTATTTGTTAAGTTATTTGAAGCCCTTTTACATTTTATCTCAAGTATACAATAAATAGTTTCTGAATTCCACATTTTCAGTCCTCAAGAGACTAAAGCGATAAGTTTTTCGACAGTTTTTACCATATCAATCAAATTATCGAACAATTTTCTGATACATAATCAGGTTCCGAAGCAGTTTTCACTGATTGAGTACAAACCGATTCTTTAACTTTTCAAAGTCAATAAAGTGAATCTGATTGTCCAAGTCAGAACAGTTAGAAACTGCTCTAAAAACTGGCGACCCTTTGTCTTTAATTTCCTTTATACTAAAGGATGAAGATAAATGATTTACTGAGCACTTTTTCCGAAAGATAAAGGATTCATTTATCTTTGCTTAGTACAACAAGACTAAATGGCTATTCATATTATATAGCCAATTAAGATATCAATATTCCTCGATGCAACTTCCACCAATACTCTTACAATTGTCAATTTCTATCGCCTTTGATAATGAGGAAATGGGGAAGTTTTCGACCTAAGCGATTTCTCTTGTTTCGCACTTTACGTCAAGGAGAAATAGCGTACTCCAGGACTCCATTGGACTCCAGTCTTGTCTGGAGTCCAGCAATCCAAGCTATGATAAGATCTGCTGCTTATTGCCTTCAGCTATCGGAAATAAAAAACAGACTATGCATTAACTGTCGATTAAAAGTTTCCTTTTTTACCATCACAATCTTTTGTAAATGCTTCATAACGTCTGATAAAGTGTAAAAATATGAAAAAAATATAAATATGAAAACAATTAACGAATGACAAATTTTTCAAAATAATAAGGCAATTGTAAAGTTAAAAAAATCCAGCTTCATAAGAAGACTAGACTATATGCTGTATGATATACTATGAAGGAAGTAAAACGAGAAGTATAAACAGGAAAATGTTCCTAAGGTAAATATTATTGTCTTCTCGTTCTTTTTACAATTTCTTTCGTATTATAAGATGATTGTACTGAATGAAGCTTTCTTTTCGCTCTACTTTTACTTTTTAATAATGACGAAGGTTGTTCAAGACTTTCATAATCATCGGTTGTTATAGAGGTAGACGTAGAATTAAGTAATATCGGATTCGATGATGATTCGTGAGCTGGTGTACTCAGAAAGAAAAAAAGGTGTCATACTGAACCTCTTAGGGTTCTAGATTTGGGTACCATTTTCAGAATCATTTAAGGTTCAAGCAAAATCTGGTTCAAGCTGAAACTTTTTCCTATTTATTCCGAAAATGGTTCTATGGTAGTGTTAGGTTCTTTTCCCGTTTTCTTTATTATTCTTATTCCTTTCTTTTCAAAACCAAACAAGCGAATGAATCTACAAACAAGAAAAGCAACAAAGAATGTAATTCTCTCTCTTTCTCTTATTCCATTCTTTATCGTTCGTTATCCATGATGAAAGAGCCATTGAGAAAGAGGATTAAGAATGCCATTGATGTACAGTGATGATATCATACCAACATGGAGTCTCCTTATGTCAAGAGAGATATCTCCTGACATAACAGGTAGTAAAATATAGTCCACCACACTCAATTAGTCTAGTACTCTAGACTAATTTTTTATCCAACCCTTAATTTCATACGTAATCCGTAATCCCTTATTCCTAACCTTCACCCTTAATACTATCCTTAACCCTTAATAGTATCCTTAACCTAAATTCTAACCTTAACCCTTAATTCTATCCTTAACCAATGTTTCTATCCCTAAACCTTAATAGTATCCTTAACCCTTAATACTATCCTTAACAATTAATACTATCTTTAACCTAAATTCTAACCTTCACCCTAATTTCTAACCTTAACCTTTAATTTTATCCTTAACCAATGTTTCTATCCATAACCATTAATACTATCCTTAACGACTATTTCTATCCTTTACCAGTATTGCTATCCTTAACCCTCATTTCTATGCTAAACCGCTAAATCGTATGTGTTATATTTACTTAGATTTGTTGTGAGCAGAATACAAGCCAGCCCTTTCTCCTTTACTCGCACGAAAGGGAAATCGCCGTTAGTTGCTGTTAAGACGATCCTAAACAAAAACAAGAGGAGTGATTGATACTGTAAGATTGAACTTACCATGAGATCAATTATTCACATATACCTAAATAGAAAAAAATATGATTTCATTTTATCATAGTGAACTTGCATTTCAATTGATTATTGCTACATACCTAAATACAAAACATATTGACTTGATTTTACCAGATTGACATTACTTTCTACTGATAATTGTAATATATGGAAATAGATAAAATAATAAGCGCATTTTATAAGTTATAACGTACCATAGAATTGATTATTAAGACACACCTACTCATGTCCATCAATCCAACTCGGATCCTCAGACTCGGTATCGATGATGCCGGATTCGGATTCCTGGATCTCGATAACCTATTTAAAACTTCCATCTGGATTGAGATCGGAGTTGAAATACAAAGTCTAATTTTATAGCCACGGAATTTTCGATGGACCCAATTTTTGACCAATGGAAGCTCGGATCGAAAAAGTGATGAGGGATTCGGATTCGCAGACCTCGATTACCTATTTCAAACTTCGATCAGAATTGAGATTGAAGATCAAATAAAATATCTAATTTTACAGTCACGGAATTTTTAATGGAGCTAATATCTGACCATTGGGAGTTCGGATCAAAAACATGATAACCTTTTCGGAATCCTCGGCCTCAATAACCTATTCAAGATTTATATTACTTAAATCACGTTCCGAAAATATAGTATCTTGCTTCAAGCCAGAACCATCGTTGGGAAAATGGTTCAGCGTTAAAAAAATGGTGCAGGACGGAACCTTTTCAAACATCCGGAACTATTGAGGATCTGAGATGGTTCATTAATGAGCGAATGAAACCTTAAAAGGTTCAGTATCTTGGCTAGAACCATAAATAGTTCCTTATGACACCTTATTTTTTTTCAGAGTCGTTATAAATATTTTCTGTATTTTTTTCGTGTATAAATACTTTTTGTCTCAATAAAATTTTTCTCTTAATAAAATTTCTTCCTGAATGAAATCTCTCTGTTATATATTTCAATTTAATTGCTGTACGGTATCAATTATTCTACATTCTCATTAGTCTCTCTTACTCAAATTAGAATAAGCATATATGCGACGAATTGCTCAGTCACCAAAGCATGAATCAATCGAGATTCAGATTTTCTTTTCATTTTAATTTACCCTGTTTACTTTTCTGTTCCAATATCTAAAGCAAAATTTTTTTGAGCTATCTATATTTCTCTCGTATGATGACGAAACATAAGACTTATAAGCACAAATTAATAGTAAACAGAACCATGAAAAATACGAAATTCGGTTATTTTTAGCTTTCTTTCCAGTAACGTATTATTACTATTTTACGTTGTTTATTGTTGTGCAGTGAGGAAGCTTCACTTATTTGTCAACTGGAAATAGAATTTTCTTGGTATTGCAGAATGAAAAGAAAAAAACATTATCGAGAATACTTCAAATATTTCCCTTTTTTGTTTTGCCGGTGTCATGTTTTTTGGTTCCTCTCTATTATAGTATCCATGTATATTTACTTTGGAATCTCGAAACGATCGTCATACCAGCCTTTTAGGTCCCATTAGTCTAGACATATGCGTATACTCAGAAAAAAGACTTCTTATTCTAACACAGAGTGTCCATTCAATTTCATTGTATTTCACGTCACAATTCTCATTGAGTTTGGACTTCGGATGGAGAACTTAGTTCTTGCAATCTGTCTATTTCGACATAGGACGAAGATCTTGATTCTTAATTTCTTATCAGATAAAACTAATAGAACAAATAGTACTGTTATGGACACTATTTTTGGTCATTCTGCTTACTAAATCAATTCTTAGAAAATGAAAGTGTTATGTTTTCAAAGATTCTACACTGAAATAGCAAAGCCTTCTAAAGGCAATTGGCAGCTAGACAGCAATTTCAGATTGGTTTCAATTAAACAGTGGATAAATATTTCACCAGAACCAGTTAATCCAAATTAATGTTTATCAAATACTCTTCTGTCCTTCGAAGTTTGCAATTGGTATGATTATAAATAAATCGAATTTCGTTCTTTTTGTGGAACTCACATATATTTACGAAGAAAATGGTGAGTGTAAGTTTAAAGGCGAGATTTTTGCGGCTCCCCACCCCCCCTCCCCATTACAGACATTAATGAGTTTAAAATTGTACTAATTAGCAGCTTGACTAATTAGGCTGCTATTTCTTCCTTTTTCGATTACAGACTACACGAAAAAAGCAATGTTTGCCCATTACAGATCATAGTAACGAGCTTAGGGTACCATTACAGACCATAGTAACTAGTTTAGGGTACCATTACAGACCATAACAACCAGTCTCTGGCCTTGTTAAATATACGAGCTAACAATTAATACTCAATTACAGACATAAGTGCAAATAGGCAATGATCTAATTATAGGTTTTAGAAATTAGGGTAGATTTTTCAGATGAATTATTTTGAATTATTTTAGTAAGCCGAAGGGATATATGTGAGTTCCATATTTTAGCCCCAAAGGGGCTGCGCTAACAAGCTTTTTTCATTTGTTTTCATTTATAGAATGTTTATTCATTCATTGTAGATGCTTGCTATTGAGATACGAGGTAATGGTTGCATAAACAGTTTGTATTTCTTTTATTGAGTATTGAGGGTAACCGTAAGCACGACCATGAATCAACTGAGATTTATGTATTTACTTGGGCGCTATTAACAGAAATTGTTTATTATGTTTTTCATTTGTACTTATTATTGAAGATCGATAGAATTCCAGCATATGCAGTTTACGTTTTTTTAGCGAAAAGTATTGCGAGCCAATTCATACCATGACTACAGAGTAAACATGAGCATCAATAATTCGAAGTTGTTTTTAAATTTTTTTCCCAGTAAGAGAAGTTTTCTCTCTATATATATATTCATCGGTACTCGTTGCCGATTCCAGAGACGACGATTGCAACTGTATTTTTCATGTCAATTGGCAATCAGAGAACATTGCTTCTGTCTACAACAACTGAATGGAGAACATTGGACACAAACAACTCGAAATTTAAGTTTTTTTTCCTGTTTTTGTAAGATATTGGTGTAGGCATAGATATTCGTTTTTGGATTATACATGGGAGCCACGATAATGAGTTGGTTGTGAGCTACCAAAAATTATGAGAGGTTTGCTTATTCGTTGAGAACTTATTCTATATAATTTTTATGAAAGATCTGTGTGGGTGTAGGTGTGATTGTGAGTATTGGCAAAGAGAGACACGCCCACAGCCACCCACCCACACCAACCCACAAGCACATGCACACCCACACCCTCAAGATAGTTTGAGTGGTACATACCTTATTTTACTACACTGAAAACGGTAACTGGTCTTATTTGTTATGTTGATTATTAATCTTTTTTTATCAACCAAAGAAGTAACCAAGTCTTATCAACACGCACATCTTTGTTTCTCATATATACATTCAGCGGGATTCAATCTCGTCTTATCATATCTGATGCCTAGATCCTTTCGAAAGATCATCCTCAATTGTGTTCGGTATTATGTGAACTGCATTTAATCAAAATAGTTTTGATAAATCGAAGAAATGATCAATCATTGAATTTATCATAGAAACGACTCTGATCATGTCAACTGTTACGTTTCAAGAATTGTCTAATCGAAATCATTAGAATTACAATTGATGCGAAAAATGAAGCAATCGTAAAGAAGAAATGACGGAAATTGAGGAAGTGGGTGCGTTTGTGTCGATACAGATGCGTGTTGCATATGAATGTTCTCGTGTGTGGTTCTGAATCTGAATGCAGGTATAGGTCTAATGGAAAAATCTATAATAACAGGCGCCATCACACAATTACTGAGCAGATACAATTTTTACTCAGCAGAAACCAACTGTGTATATTCGTTCAATTTTACTTAATAAAAAAAATATACGCATTATAAATGGATGCAGAAAATGTTCTTCTATAAACGGTCGTGCTTCTAGATTATAATAAACGATCACTGAAAGTCTATTTCATTGTTCGTGTGAGTGTTGAAACTGGTTCATGATCTTCCTGATTAATACTTCTGCTAATCGTCGAAGCCGAGATGGACAATCATGAAAAAAGCACCGCCAGAGAAAGTTACAAGCATTGTAAATTATTTCTCCAATTTTCTTCGTAAATGTCTTAATATTAGACCAAATCGTCTCAAAAAAATCACAAACATTGGACCAAAACCTGTCCCAGAAGTTATTTGGGGATGTATTTGATTCTTGTGTTGTGATGTTTGGATCAGTTTCGACTTCGGTGTTCATTGCGTTTTGCATGGCAGTTTGTAGAGCTGCTGCTTCTTCATCGAAAGCATCCGGATTCGAAATACAGGCTCCAATTGTGAGTAAAACGTGTTTTGCCGAGGATTTTTTCTTATAATTTTGTTCTACTTTATATAGAGTTTTGGCTTCAAACCTTTCTGGCAAGCTTTGTAGACATCGATTTACACGTTTGAAATCTTCAGAGGCAGGATTCTGAATCTCGTCAAGACGCTTAGAAAGATGATATGTTGCATCATTCAATTGCAACTTGGTGTGACATATAAGACAAAAATAGGACGGATAGAGTTTGAATGAATAGATAACAGACATGCAACTATTACACATGTGATAGCGACAGGATTTGTATTTGCATTCAATCTGATAACGATACGGTAAAATTGTATTGAGAGTCTCGAAGCACGTACAGCAATCGCCTAGACTGCTGTTGGATACAATCTTTTCGAAATTTTTCTGTGACATTCGCTCATCGAGCTTTTCAAACTCCAGAAGATTCACTTCGCTTACGGTCCTGCGAGGCATATTTGATATAAACAGATGAAACTCCTGGTTTATGTTCACGAAGTGCAATCTAGATTTTAATTGGTATGAAGCAGCAAAAGTTGTCTAAAAGGTGAAAGAAAAGTGAAGAAGTCAAACAAGTGCTTTCAACTTTATGCTTTTCTGTTTGTTGTCGAAATTGATTAACTGTAGAATTCAGAGGATCGTCCAATCATGCAAAGCTTCACAATATCGGCCACATCTATTGGGTGTGAGTATATGAAATATCATCTGCATAAATAACTCCCGTAGAAAAAAATAAAACATCAAACAATAATTGCCACAACCCATGCAGTCCCTCAAGGAAATAATGAACATTATTATATTGTAATTCAGTCCATTGCAGCGTGATTTGAAGGTAGACAAACGGTGATATGCTCAGAGACGTGGTTTTAAAATTGGTGCCCATAGATGAGCATCAATACGCGAACGATTACAGGTCGAATTCTTCCTCACAAACCTGAAAGTGATAAAATCTTCAATGGGCCCCTCTTCTTTTCGACTTTCAATTATTTGGAAAAACAATTCTGGCCATATTACGGCAAACAAGTATTTTATCAAAGTGCAATGGCGAAAGGTTATGACTTTTTTCTCATAAAAGGAAAGAAACGCTCATCTATCCTATGAGTTGAGTTTCAACAATAATTCGCACAATCAGGCCTTGCGAGTATCATCTTGAATTGACAAATGGGAGTGACTAGACTACTGTTTCTAAGCGTTGAGATGGAATGGTTTTCTAAAAAGAACAGAAACTTTTGATTCTATTATGTAAATAGTATTCATCTTCTGAACATCGATACTTATCCTTTCGAACTTTCGTTGATGCGCATTATTCTTTTACAAGGAATAACGCTGTTGTTAGGTTTAACTTTCACCTTTATTTTCTTTATTCTTTATATAACCCTTTATTTCTTAGCAATCATCACTAATATATAGGAACAAGGTTGGAAAAAATGAGCCCTGTCATTATTCCAAGATTCTAGAATTTTCATAGAATTCCTAATTAATCCTTTAATAATGAAATTTTACATCTAAAAATTATATATCTGTCACGGTTCTTGTATTATCGGAATTTTAGAGTTATCAGAATAATAGAATTATGGGAATTTTAGAATAATTGGAATTTTAGAGTTTTGAGTGGGTGTGGGTGGTGAGGGCGAGTGTTAGTCTTCTCCACACTCACACGCCCACAGGAAATCACAGACCAGAGTTTAAAGCAAAATGCAACATATCTCTTCTTTTTAAATTTAATCAAATAGTATCTTTTGAACAATCAAGATCATTAGTTTTATTATTTCTTATAAATTGAGAAAAGCAGGCTCATTAAAAAAAAAGCATAAAATTTCATATTCTAGCAGTGTAGTTTTAAGAATAAACTCCAAAAATCTAAAATTACTCGTTGCCAATAACATTGAGTACTTCATAGCAAACACCCATCGTATGATAATCTACTTTTCCTGCTGGCGACTTTTCATCGGAATATTTTTCATTTGCTGGTGTTAATATTCGATACCATGCACCATATTGATGATCAACAAAATATTTCCAACTATAGTCCCATATTTTATCATACCATTTCCAATATTTTTCATCTTTCAATCTATCACCAAGTAGAGCAGCCGTTGCGAAACTTTCACACTGGACCCAAAAATGTTTATCACCATCATATAAACTTCCATCAAGACGATAGCCATAAACTAATCCACCGTCTTTTTCATCCCAACCATATTTCATTGCACGATCAAATAAACGAATAGCACGTTCAAGATGCCACGGCTGTGGATCATGTCGATCAAGTATAAGTAAAAGTTTTGCCCATTGAGTTTGATGTCCTGTTTGAACTCCCCATGGACGAAAATTATTTGTTCGAACATCTTTATTATATTCAAAATCTGGTGTCCAATCAAGATGATAATGTTCCCAAATTTAATAATGTAGTTTTTCTGAACTTTCTGTCATTACTTTCGCTAAAGTTTTTGCACGCTCTAAATAAATGTCACCAGTGGTAGCTTCGTATGCTGCTAGCATAGCTTCGAATGCATGCATATTATCGTTCTGTCCTCGATAATCGTTTAATTGCCAATCACTTGTTGCTTCACTCGCATATAAACCTTTTTCTTGTAGCCAAAAATGTTTTTCCATTAAATCATACGTTTCACGAAGCCATTCACGTGCTTCTTCAATGCCAATACGTAATGCACATGCATATGCTAACATAACAAAGGCTAAACCATAACAATGATTCGTATCATCAATTATTTTTCCATCATAAATAGCCCATGCATAACCACCTGTTTTGGGATTACGATGAGTATTTCGAATATAGTCTAGACCATGACGTGTTCGTTTAAGATAATCATCTTTACCAAAATAGAGATATGCCTTAGCATAATTAAAAATAAATCGTGTTGACGATACTAAATGTCGAGTATGTGAATCATAAACCGTTCCGTCATCTTCATAACAATGATAGAAACCACCTTCTGGATCAACAGATTTATCATAGAAGTCAAGTATACGTTGAACATGCGAAAGTAAAAATGAACGACTTCGAAAATTCATTTCTGTCATAATACTATCTGAAACAGACTTTCATTTTATATTGCAAGGCCATAGTCCAACACAATCGAAAAGCAACAAATTCTCTGCGCTTCTTCATGTCGATAGCACACCTCATTCTTTTTGCTATGCTGATAACAGAAAACAAACAATTCTATAGACTCACCGGATTAAGACAATAAAAAAAGCTTCATAGATAATTGTGAAAAGAACGAAAGAGCGCATATGCTTTTATCTTGAGCAGAATAATTCAATAATAGAATAAGTTTAAATATATGATTATCTTGAATTTGGTTGAAAGTAAAAATGTCGAAACTCAGTAAATACTTCCAAACATTTTTTTGCTCTGATAATCAATCAACCAACAGATTTGGTTCAAATCAAACTTTTATTATTGAAAAAAAAGAAGACTAAAAGACAGCCAAAACATTCTTCGAAAGAATTCTTGATTCACCTCAAAATAATGTTTTATTTACTTATAAACTTGTTTAAAATTTTGAATCAAAATTAGCAAATGAAACCAAACTTAAAACATGAGATCTCTCTTTTATTGCTTTTAGTATCATAGACGTCTTTGACATTAACTTTTGAATTGCAAGTTGTGCATCAAAGGCGCGCAGGACATTATTACACCCCCCTACTTTTGAAATTTAATTATACAAGATCTCTATTTTAGACACTTTTCTAAGTGAAAAACTTTGTGCATCTCAAAATTTCCCGTCCACACACTTTCAGTGATGATTTACACCCATGACTTGTTTGACCCTCATTTACAGTATACATAGTTGAGGAAATAAGAGTCGTAAGAAATTAACCTAAATTTGGGTGTGGGCGTGGGTGAGGATGACATACATGAGTGACAACAACACTAACACACCCACCCCACACCCACCCCACACCCACACCCACACCCACACCCTAAAAGTTTTTTCTACGGGTAAGGTGTCATGCTAGGGCATCTATATACTGTTGAGATGGTATCCTTTTCTCATTTTCTGCTCTTTGGAAAATAGTTATTGGTGTTCTTGTTTTTTCTTCTAAACAGTTTAGTTAATAAAAGAGATTATCTTCTACTTGATACGAAATATCACGCCTTTTTGATTAAGTACATTAAAAGTAGATCATAACAGGGTTCTTCTCAAATCGTATACCCACACGCTTACACCCTCATCCACACCCACCCATACCCACATCCTCAAGATTCTAAGATCATCTGAATAGTTACTTAAACAGAAAGTACCTAATGAAACTATTGAATAAGGTGGAAGAGCGTCATAGTTTATTCAATACAGTCACATTCTTCGACTATATCGGTTGATAGTTTCTACGATTCCATTTTGTATATGACAATTGCAAAGATCAGAAGTCCAAAGCCAACAATGTAACTGGCAATTATCAACCCAAAGGCAGCTTGGTATAATTGCTGGTTACAATATGTAGACAAAGTGTGATTGGTAAACTGTGTTGTGCTTTGTACTGTAAATACTTGGTGAAGAGCGAAAAAGAACCCAGCAACAATTAGCGTCACAATGAAAGCGAAGCCGTACGCGAGGCCTCGCCATGAGTAACTACTGTCTTTTGAGCTGGTTCTTCCGTCGGCATATGTAGTAATCGTAGTCGTAATATGCTCTGTCGTGCCAGTATTGGTATAGTGGAGAAAAACGATTACCAGAATAGCAAATAGAAGAATTCCTTCAGTTACTCCAACGCCAACGAGGCAAGGACACACAAGATTAACGCTGGCGCACATTGCGCCGCTATATGCAGAGCCATAGGCAAACTCCGTTATAGGAATAACCAGATATATGATACACCAAGCAACGAAAAGCAGTTTCCTTTTACAGCCCATACTATTAACAGTTGGAATACGGATCGTTCAAAGCGTTGATCTTGCACAGAAACTCAATCTTTAATGAGCGTTGTTAAATATAGAATGATATATATTAACTCTAATATGTATAGAATGAAGAGGATATAAAAGGAATGAAAGAGAGACATATTAAGAGCGAAAGAGACAAGCAGTGTCACAGATGTTATGTGACAGAACGAAGAAAAAGTGAACTTCGTGGGACTCGAACCCACACCTTCCGCTATCCGGGCATATGTCCTAACCAGTTAGACTAGAAGAACATCTTAATCTTCGTTTAGTGTTAGTAAGTTACATCACTAACGCTAACGATGAAAATGGAGTTTAGAGTGACTGACTATCGTTCTGCTGAAAAAAAACAGTTAGCGTTATCTGAAATTTCTGTATTTAGATGAATGTGTATTCATATTTTAGAAGAGAATGTGCACACTCATACTCCACTCTTGCAAAGTGACGTACGAGAATGATCATCAAACAGCAGCCTCAATCACTTACATCAATAGAATCAACGGGAAAAGGTAATGTATGTTTTGGAGGACAAACTGGTCAATCGCGCAAGCAACATATTTTTTTCGTTTACCTTGCTGGTTCAACAAAATTAATTGAGATCAGAACCCTTTCAAATCATTCACTATCTGAAGATGCCATGAAATCCGAAATCTGAGAAAGATATCTCACCCTTAGCACAATAGCTTACCAACAATCTACTATTGACTCACATTCAGGCGTACAATAAAAGAAACGATTGAATCTGGTGTGCAGTTTCTCTCTATGGTAGCTGGCAGGCATAAGCAGACTGTTACTTTTTTAAATTGCAATGGCAACATTTGAAATCGTCACCAAGGCAACTACGCCTTCACTTGCAGAACGAGAAGAAATGCAGTATTTCATTCTTGATTCACTTTCGTTGATGAGAATCACGTAAAGTGCGCAACTTCGAAGAAAATACTGGCAAACTCAAGCGTTTCGGTGAAACGAAAATTTGACACAAGACTTAGTTTTATAAGGTGTTCTGTTTATACATTTGGGACTTATGACATTTGTGAAACTCTAATGAATAGAAGATTTTTTTTAACCAGGAGAAAATTCTAAACAACAATGATTATCCTGGTGAAATCGGGAGGTTTAGCAACCGTGATCGCCTCTTTTCCAATCATCGTCTAGAGACTGCTTTTATTTTTAATTTCGACGCTGTGGAACTCTATACGCATTTGAATTTGACGTCTGATTTTTTGCAGAAGGAACATTGGTCCTACATTGTAAACTAGAAAATGCATTATAGAGTATAGTGAAAGATATTCTAGGAAAGCCCATACGAATTCATTGACGAATTTCTACTTTCTCGAAAATACGATTTTCAATAAGATAGAAATAAGAAATTCGATTTTCTAGCTAGAAAATCGGATGTGAATTCGTATGAGCTTTTCTAAAAATTCGCATTTTATTTAGTAATTAGAGTATTTTCCAGAAATTGGAAATTCAATTTTCATTTTCAATTTCAAATATATAGAGAATATAATAAGATTTTATCCTCAAAAGAAACAACTAGTTATTGTCTTCAGCAATCAGATCTATGGTTCTAAACTGATGGTAGATAAAAATTAATGATATAAACTAAAATTTTAGGATTCCATTAAAAGAGGAAAATTTTCTAAGAAAAAAAAGTCTAAATGTGTAAATATTTCGATCAGGAAAAAATGACTTGAAATGCGGTACTAAATGTTAAATGCAATAATATAATATCTTGGGTGTGGGTGTGAATGTGGCTGGGTTTCCCTGCCGTTCACTGGATGTTCCAAGCATAGCCCACATCCGCACCCACACCCACCCTCAAAATTTTGATTGAGTACCCGTACTTTCAAGTGGTATATCTCGAGAACGGCTCATCCAGTTAAGCTAAAATTTAAGGCGTATGCCTAGCTCTAATGTAGATATCTAGTGCAAAACTAGCAGCCAAATTCTTGAGATCAATTGAGCAATGGTGGTCGTGGCTTACGTGCAATGTCTCCTAGGCAGCCCTCAAAAATTTATCGAGGCCACTTCCGAATAGGACCCAAAAGGTTATAGGGACCATCCACAGGTAGGACGTAAAAAGTGACAGGGATCACTCCTGTAGAAGTCCTCAAAATGGTTACAATAGTTAGGAATAGTTGATACACATTGATCGATCAGTTTCTACAAATAATCTGCCCTAGACACAATTATAACTTAGTTGCTTAATTTTCTGATGAATTAAGCTTTCACTTAATGCGTAATTTTAAGTATTAAGTCTTTGTGTTAACACTTAATATTAAGTGGTTAAGTGCTTATGAGAAAACTTAATCTCTTTATATTAAGTGTTAAGTGACAAAACTTAACTTAATTTTAAGTTAAGCCAAATGACGCACCCCTACAATGTTATGGAGCAAACTCTACTCTACAAAATCTACTGAGTTACATTCAAGGGAGGAAAGGCGGATTCCATGGATTCCGAATCCCATGAGAATTCCGGGAATCCCGAGAATCCCATGAAAATCTTGAGAGTCCAGAAAATATAATTTATATTCTGGAGGAATCGAAGCATCAATTAAAGCAATTAAACGAAATAGATTATACAGATAAATTAGTCGTTGTGAAATAAGAACTTTCTATCATAAAAAGTATAATGCAAAGTCTTTTTTGCTGAAATTCATAATTCTCATCACCGAAGTAATAAAGTCATAGCATATTGATTTATGGAAAGAATCCAGTTTATGCACTTGATATTATAAATTACAAGTATTATCTAGGATACATAGATAAAACAAAATGATGTACATAATTATCATGCCTGCAAAATGTAGTAAGAGACTTGTTATCAGTCAAGAGAATTTTCAATGAAATCCTGTACGCTAAGGTTGTGAAAAAAGTCATCTCTACAAGGCGTATCACTGAACTATTCTAGTTAATACATAGAGATAATAATAGAAATTGATATTTCGAATGCAATCTAAGAAAAAAAATTTTCATTGCTAACTTTTTGAAATACAACTGAAATGATTATATGATTATTACGTGAGTTTTTTATGAAGTTACGATTGAACTATGGCTATAAAAAATTTGTTGTTTGATACAACTATATTACCAACAGAAGTGCTCTCATTTTACGATGATAAATTTTTCAATATGGTCGAGAGAGTTGCAGGATCAGCTGAAGCAAAATTGTTAGCAGCTCAAGGTATTCGAAGTTTATACTCTTTTTTAAATACAGAAGATGTATTTGAAATCCTGTCAATTTCTTGTTCAGCATTAAATGATATTAAGGGATTAGTTTGTTTGAAAGCTGATGATGACACCTACATAGTAAAACTAGGTTGTCGAGCTAGTATTCAATACCTCTATCAACTGCTCAAACAAAAACATGAAGAAATTTTGAAAGTCAATCGAATGAAATTTAAACAAAATCAACAATCACAATCTCAAATATCAGTGAAAACAATCACGATTCTGTCGAAGATTCATCGAAAGATGACTCGACATTATCTTCTCAGCAACAATCATCAACAACGACAACAACAACAACAACAGGTTAATCATTATTTTACTATTGATTTTAGTTTTACTATGAGAAACTCAGATTTCAACTAATAATGTATTTATAAAAAAAAGATGAATTAATAATAATATAATTTTTCTAATTCAGAACTTTTAAGTGATTTCTGATAGTTATTTAACCTTCAATTGAATTTGCTACATAGCGTTTTAATATTTAGCTTGATAAAAAAAAAGATTGCTAGGCCCTCTCATAAACTGAGACGTTTGCTATAGATATAAGCCTTTATAATTTCTGTATTGTACAAATATATAAAGAAAAAACTACGTTAGAGCAAGATAAAAAGGGCTAAGTAACCCGGAAGAATTAAGTACCTAAATTAACATAGTCTAGCTCTAATCTTCGTACTAGGATTTTGTCCCATATTGAAAACGACTAATATTACAGAGCTGTTATCTTAGTTTATTTGATATATTAGTGATAATGAACAATAAATACACATGTAAAATCATTTTATGAATCAAATGAGCGGTTGAAAAAATTCGTGAAAATTCTTTTTATCTTTCTTTCAGTAGTAATAAAAACTAAAAAAATTACTTTTATACCAGAATAAAAGAGCGCTACGTAAAATTCATCAGCTTGCTATTTTTAACACTATACTATAAAAAGAAAACATTTGAATTAAATCTATTACTATCAGGTTCGGCAATGAAAACAGAGATGTCAATCTATAAATATTTAAATATCTATATTTGCATAAAATATTATAATTTAGATTGCACAAATGAATTAAATCATCATGATTCAATCATCAATATGTTGAATGAATGGATTCAAAAAAACTGTCATGCAATGAATATGTCTAATAGCAAATTAATTGGAAATCAAGATTTTCAGCTTGCCATCGTGTCTAATGGGTCCAGTTCAGAAGCATCTATATGTTGTTCGTGCGGTGTGAAAGTTCAGTTAACACGAGTGTGCTTTAACTTTTCATTAAGTAATTTTTACAAGCACATTAGGTCGAAAAATTGTATTATGATGAAAAAGAAAAAGATTACACCCAACGATGCTGATGAACTTAATAGCCTAGATGAATATGAATTAACGGATGATACAACATCGCAAGCTGTATCGATCAATGAACTGGCACAAGGTTCGGCATCCAGTATTACTATTGGCCATAGTGTTGGTACAGTGATGTCGTTGAAGAGGACGCACAATATAGAACAAGTTGCTAAAAAAAACGTATTAAGCTTTAAAAATTTCATGAAATTCGTTTTAGTACATTTTTGTTAAAATAAGTTAATCGTTATTGTAGGATAATTACTTTTTGTACTATTTCATATGTCAATTATGATTATGTATTTTATTCGATGATGTAAATACTTGTTTTTAAATAAAATTAGTTCGAATAGAGGGTTCTGCTACTGTAAATATCTTTGATTTCCCCATTCAGTCAACTAATTCTAATTCGGATATGATAAAATATGATCACTAATTCTAGTGAATTATAGAATATTTCAATAAGCTATAGAAATTGTAGCATTACTACTAACATGATGATATATATATCGCACATATGGTCAGCTATCACAAGTTCTTGATATACTCTACCGTATTCTTATTTAGTTTCGCTCAGTCATTTCCTTGCATCACATTCTTTATCTGATCACATTTACTAAGTTAGCTAGCTTACAACGGTTGAACACTTAACATGAGAAAAAACGTTCCTTTAAAATTCAAACAATATATTTCAGTCCGCTCTAACTAATTTTTCTTTCTCTTTTCGCGCACGACGAGAAAGTTCTCTCTGCCTTTTCTCTCTCACATAAATATATGGGTGAATCGTATTCTATTTGTACAATTGTACACAAGCTACTAATTGGCAAATAACTTTTGTTTCACAACTCCAATTGATTTGAAAATTTTACAGAGTACGCATCTAGGTGTCTCCCTACACTTCTGAAAGCTTCAGGAGTCAATATCATTTCTATCTAGGGTTATGCTTCGTAAAAGTGAAAAAACATAAAAAATTAGCGCTACCTCTCGGTAGAGTTGAAAAATTTTCAAATGGAAAAGTTTATTGTCGCATTTCGTTTAATGAGAGAGATATAGGAAAATGTTCAACGAATCAGAATATGACTTTAGTTTTCCTTAAAAATGCCTTATTTGATAAATAAATAAAAAATATTGAGTTGTCACACAGTTTGTCTTTTTTTGTCCCGTTATCTTAAAATATGATTTTCTCATGAAAGAAATATGCTAACCCACTCGGAACAATTTAAAAAATAAGATCACTGGTAGGCACAACTTCTCTGGAAAAAGTACTAGATTTAGTCAAAATATTAAATGGGTATGAGCAAATATATTTTCAAAAATTCTAATGTATACTCATTTTGTCCCGTTATTTTTTGAAATTTGTGACTTAATTATCTCTTAATTGGTTTCATTATTTTACATGAAATTTATACTCTTTTCTACTCCCTATGCTACCTATATCTGATAAAAAATTCAACCTACTCACATGTTCTTGAACCAAGCAATCGGTAAATTATATGTAAAATGTCCCGTTATGTAAAACCATGAATATCTCAATCATTTTTAAGTCAGTTATTAACTTATAATACACCATTAGATTGGTCATTGGTAGGTCGATCTAATGGTATAAGTTTCAGAATGAAGTTTAGTTGTATTGTTGAAAATCGACAGAAGATCTCTTCTGGTTTCAAAATAGCAATTTTTTCCTGGATGCTTGAAGATTTAACCTCGTTTCAGTGTGCTTGTGGCTTTTATTTGTTATCTGAGAGTGTGCTTGTGACGAGATAAGTTTCTACAAGTGTACTTTTTGTTTTAAAGCGTTTTCAGTATCTTGAAACAAGAACTGGCAAGAAAAAAGAACGACTTATTTCAAATTTTACGACTTTTTCAAACATTCCTCAGGTTTAATTTTTATTCGAAGGTTCGGCTATAAAGTTTTTTGACACATATAATATAGCTGGACTAATTGGTGCATTTTTCGTTCTTTTATATTAAAAACTATTACGTTTAAAAAAAATCCTCTGAAAATAATTATATGAACTTCTCACATTGTATTAAGGATCTTATTTTTTAAGTAAAGTGTAGGGAAAATACGTTTCCGGTAGATGTTTTCGGTTTCTCTATGATACTATGCATCTATTTTTCTAATATGAACACTTTCATTTTTTTGATTTTTTTTCCTCCAATTGTACAAATGGAATACGATTCACCCATATATATGATGACACTTCACATATTCGCTACCATTCCATAATCCGCCGTAGAAGAAACACGTTTCTATTACAAATAAAGCAACGATCATCATATTGTTTCACTGACTTAAAGTGAACCAGTGTATGAAATGTTCGAAAAATTTCAACAACTTGTATTGCCTGCTGATGTTCTCACACTTGAGGGTGAGAAATTTTTTGAGCTGGTTACTCAAACATGTGGAGAAAGTTTTAAAGAATTGATGGAAGTACTTTCAATCAGTAACGTTTATAAACTACTATTGATTGAAAAGCTTGTTAGCGCAGCCCCTTTGGGGCTAAAATGTGGAACTCACATATATCCCTTCGGCTTACTAAAATAATTCAAAATAATTCATCTGAAAAATCTACCCTGATTTTCAAAACCTATAATTAGATCATTGCCTATTTGCACTTATGTCTGTAATTGAGTATTAATTGTTAGCTCGTATATTTAACAATGGCAGA
>CAJNYU010004115.1:0-18811 GCA_905331475.1 Rotaria socialis | reverse complement strand
CCCCCCCCCCCCCCCTTGAACGAGGGTCTAAACGAAAATTAGCTAATGATATTAATATTTCTAGAGCAGGTATACGGCGTATACTTCGTGAAGATCTTGGCTGTAAGCCGTACAAAAAGACAAAACAATCTAAGCTAACCAAATCTTCAAAAAAAATAATAAGAGGGTTAAGTTTGCTAATTGAGTGTTAAATAACTACAGCAAAGACGACACTAAAAATGGCTTTTCACGGATGAAAAGTTATTTGACCTTGACGGCATATACAATTCACAAAAACCACCGGGTATGGGCTGTCAGTAGAGAAGAAGCTGATAGAAAAGGTGGTTTCCGTGAGAAGACCAAGTATCCAAAGAAAGTGATGGTGTGGTTGGGCGCATGTGCTGATGGTTTAACAACACCAGTCATATTGGAAAATGGAACGATATGGATGCCGAGGTTTACATCAATGAAGTTCTTCCAATAACTCTGGAATGTGGTGACAAGATGTTAGGGGACGATTAGACTTATCAACAGGATGGTGCTAGACCTCATACACATCATCTTACTCAAGAATGGTGTGCCACGCATTTTCCTGATTTTATCCCCGAGACGCGTTGGCCGCCCAATTCACCTGATTTATGCCCTTTAGATTAGTTTATGGAACGAGTTGGCTCAGTGTATGAATTGGGATCGAATAACAACAAAAGCAGCGTTGATTGAAGAGATAAAAAGTTCAGTAACAAAAGTTGACAAAGAAAAAATTTTAAATTCTATACTTGATTTTACCATAAGATTACGTGAAATAAAAAGAAATGGAGGAAGCAATATTCATTAAACGAAACATATTATTTTGTGCAGAATTTGAAGCGCTTCTTTTTGATAAAAGAAACGTATTTTGTTTGATTGGAAAACAGAGGAGAAATATTAGAATTACTAATGGCATAATTTATTCTGGCCCACTCGTTAGAAATCGAATCTAAGTGTGTTGTTTGGATGTGACATGCTGAAAATTCTGGCCCAATCATCAACTTATTTTACTTCTATTTATAACTTGTCAACAGCTTATTCCTAACTTGGAGAGTATAGATCTTTCGTCAAGTCTAGAACTCATTTAAATATCTACTCGCGTGTAAAAATATATTCATAAAGCTCAGTCAAAATGAAAATCTGATGGTAGCGACTTACCCAGATAAACCATCGGTTTTTTTTATCACATGATGGGTATGGGTGTTATTTTGCTTATTGATGTGAATGTAAGTGACCAGGAGAATCATACATACATCCGCATCTTAGGATTCTATGATTCATTCATAAGATAATACTACACTTTATTGTAGTGCGTTCTTCATCACTGTAACTTCAAAATATTGATAATAAGTCACTGTAAAATCCTCGAAAGTTTTTCAGTAAATAGAAAAAATGAAGTATTTTCTGAAGGGTGAAAATCGATTGAATAGTCCTTAAAATGTGTTTTTCTGTTTATCATAAAAACAATTCCGTCAACAGTGTTACATTCATTGAAGCTCAACATCCACCCACGATACAAAAAATCGAGATCTCTCGTTTTCATTCGAAACTCAATATTTTCGTTTTGTTATTTTATAGACCCGCATATTTACTATCTACATTTAAAGATGGCTGTCCTACATAGTTGTTTGAAATGCATGAGTTTATCAACTATTGCAACGACTAGCAGAATATATAACTCTTTAATGCAGTCGCTTATAAAGCTGCAATTTGTTCTATTTTGTAGGAAAATTAAATTTATATATCATTTTTGAAAATTTGACGGATTGATGAAAGTTGAGCACGAGGAAAGATGAGCACGGAAAGATAAGCACCGATAAAATGAGCACAGGAAAGATAACCACGAAAGAAAAAAGAATAATGAGTAGACATAAGCCAATTTAAGTTAAACAGATCATATATAACATAAAAACATAAACATAATAAGTACAAATTCTGTACAATAAATTAATTATTCACACTAAATAAATACAGAGAAGGTAATTACCCACGTCGATCATCCTGAATCGTGAACGGCCGTATACCTATCGCTCACGATGAAAAACGGCGACCGTATTTTGTAGTGGTTTACTGTTATCGTAAACGACTGTCGGATATAACAGTAAACGGTCGGAACCGATGACCGTAAATGATTTAGAAAACGGTTGATGTTTTTCTATCGTATACTTTCGTAAACGATCGTTTACGATTACTAACTGTTCGCTTAAAGTATAGTAGCATTTTTTAGATTATAGTTTTCATAAGCTATCGCAGTGAAAAGTATTAAGTGACCATCGTGTAGGTGAATTTAGTATCGTATTCGAGTAAAACCTGTCAATGCTCATTTGAGCTGATTTTCCAACGGCCATAGTCATATTACTACTAAAACTTCCTATACGGTATACCCTATCGAGTAGTATATTTCGATTAACGAGATCTACAACCGTACTCCAGAAATTTTGAAAAATCAAAAAAAAATCCTGGTTTCCTTTTTTGTAAAATGCGGTCATATTAACTTCGACAAATATTCCATTCTCGTACCTATATTCCAAGTGGAACTCGACGAACTCTATCCAGTGGAATCGACATATTTTCCGTAGCTTAAAATCAGACTTCAGCGTTGATAGAATAATGCCAAAGAAATCTAAAAAATCCTACTATGAGCTATGAAAAATCTGCGGACATCATTAAATAGATCTCCTAGATTTGTGTTTATATCATGAGTGGAACGCTTATAGCAACATCTTTAACGAATATGGTGCTAGAATTTCATAGAAAAATACAGTATTTTGAGATTTTGGGACCATTATCATGGAGACGAAAAATCTGATTTTACAATTCGATGAAATTTGTTGAGATCTGTTTGATACACGAGCGTGAGAGTTGAACTATTTCTTGGAATGAATATTGACAGATTCAACAAAAGGAATTCCAGGATTTCTTTGGATTTTTCGAAATTGTAGGAGAACGCTTCGAGATCTAGTTAATTCAAATTACCATTTGATAGAACATATGAAATTTCACTAGGAACATGCGCATGCGCGTTCGAGCATCAGCTAACAAGAGTATCGACAGGTTTTACTCTAATACGATACTAATTTCACTTACTTGTGAAAATCACGATTTTACACCATCAAAAGTAGCACAATCTTACTACGACGGAAACAATTAATGCAAATCGTATTTTTGATCTAAAACACAGAGTTAATGGTCAAAAGAAGTTTTCTTGAATATATATGAATATTACAAGAATAGACATTTATAATACAAACAAAAATCCTAAATCACAATGTGAACTGGAAAATGCTGTCGATGACGTTTTAAATGATTCATCATTAAACGATATTCAAGCATGTATTAAAAGGGCTCAAAAAGTATATAACGAGTTTGTATCTTCATATTAGATTTTTATTTGTATTATAAATGTCTATTCTTGTAATATTCATATATATTCAAGAAAACTTCTTTTGACCATTAACTCTGTGTTTTAGATCAAAAATACGATTTGCATTAATTTTTTCGTGACAGTTATATTCCTTCAAGAAGTATCGTTTTTCAAAAAATAATCGAGTTGGTATGAATTTTTAACGCACAATCAAGAGAAATCCAGTTTCAAATTAGAAATCAATACAATCATTTTCAAGAAGAGAAAATTGAATAGATTTTAATGAAAAAAAAATCCTATTACAAGGATTCAAATCTTAAAAAATCGAAGAACCTGGCTAAATCTGTCATCAGAAGTTTAACTAGTTTTTATTATCAATTTTATTGTCCATCACATAGAAATGCTATAATTTTCATCGCTTTTTAAGCCCGCAAAATCATTTAACTAAGATTATTTTATGAGTTTTAAACATGGGGAATATACAGATAGAACATCGAAATAAACCGTAACACATCCACAGTTCTCTATTGCGGAGAAAAAGAGGGGTCTGTGAAAAAGAAATTTTATATCGTTTTACTTTTAAGCGCTAAAAGCTACGGAAACTTACTCCTTTAGTTCCTTTAGTCCCTTTAGTCCCTTTAGTACCCTTAGTCTCTTTAGCCCCTTTAGAAATTCATATAATGAAACTGTCTGTTTCATGGTTCAAAAAGCCATTGTTTTCATTTTTGCCATGTTTTTTGAATCTCTGGATAGTAAAGCTAGTAGAGGCACTCTTGGCACCAGAATGAATGCAGGCATTAAAAAGACTAAAGGAACTAAAAGAACTAAAGAAGATTCGTGTAGCTTTTAGAGCTTAAAAGTAAAACGGTATAAAATTTATTTTTCGTGGACCTATGCCAAAATGAGTTGCACTTGCAAGTTACTGTTTTAAAGAGAAATATAGTATTGACTTTTGATATTCTATACCTCAGTGCAAATTTCCTTTATCGATATAATAAGTTTTCTAAAAGGAATCTTTTTAAGAAATAACTTCAAGAAGACTATTTTATTGATTTGCATGCTTTGGTTTATGTTTATGCAAACTTGGTGAGAAATGTTTACTTCATCCTTGAATATTGTATGATAAAAAAAAGTCCAGCGCGAACATTCCGGTCCCGGAAACGGCCGGTTCTGTGGTATTCCGGAGATTTCATGGAAGCAGTATTCCGGTGAAAGGATCCGGTTCCGGCCGAAATCGGCAGGAACCTGTCAAAACTGGTAGCCGGATACGGTTTTCGGATTCCTGCATCGAATTTCGGACAATTCCCGGTGGGTTCCGGTCGGAAACAGGGAGTTTCTTGCAGGTTTTCGCCGGAAATTCACGGAATACTGCTTCAGGAATCATTTTCCTGGGAGAAAGTCTCACACTTCAACTAAATATCCCAGTTCAAGGTGTCTGAGTTTTATGCATATCTATTTATGATAACTCCAAGTGAAATGCGAAGAATAATATACGAAAGATATAACAGAATATTTGTTTACCTGATAAGAATATCCGAGTTATTCGCCGACGATCCTATCTTTCCTATATCATGTGTTTCGTTTTAAGCAGCTGATAAACATGAAATGAAGAATTTATAAAGGCACTGTAAAATTTAGAAGTATCTATTATCAGACGTGTAATGCGTGTCATAAGCCTTTTGTTGTGCTTGCTCTTGCTAAGTCCTGAGGTGCTCACTTTCGATGCTGGATGGACCGACTATTTTCTTACGTCAAAGGACTCTACACACTATTCGATGACGGAATGTGCTGTTCTCGACATGGCTTCAGAATATCTAAAAGACATTTATAACATCAATTCGTTAGAATCTATCGTCAACGCTCAATATGGCCGATGCGATATCCAAGGTGTTCTTAAAGCCATCAATATTGAACTAGGTAAATTGAAAATTGACCAGACTCGTCTATTTATGGCGATGAAAACTATTGCTGAGGAGAATCGAAATCGAGATAGATATGAATTCGAGAATGAACCAACTCATTTTGATGGTGAAACATTTGATGATGGTGCCCTTTTGATATCTCGTCGATTCGATGCAGCAATATCAAATGTGAACAGCGCAGAATACGAAAAATCAAGAGTAGAATTCGGCTATTTGCTACATACTGTGCAAGATTTCTATAGTCATTCAAATTGGATTGAGATTGGATATGGTGAACCAAATAAAGGCATTGGAAAATATGAAGTTTTGGGCAAGTATGCATCGAAAGAGATGCGAACATGTGTCGAATGTGTAGGAAATTCATGTCGAAGTAATATAGTGCCATCAATACTTCAAAACAATGTACTAACTAGTGGCTATTTCAGGTTGCGCGTTGTGGGTGCGTTTTTAGATACAAAACCAAAACCAAAACCTGTTGGAAAATGTAGTCATGGTGGTGTTTTAGATGCAACCATATCCACTGACGCTACAGGAGGTGGAATCAATAAAGATACGTTGACTTCAGTACATGGGCACCTACATCAAGAAGCAGCATCGGTTGCATACGATGCTACAAAACAAATATTGCATGAATTTTGGAAGAGAGTTGGGAATGAACCATTCGGACAGTTTCTTGGTTTATCTGAGAGTCTACGTAACATTTCATCAAGTAGTTTGATCATTGTTATGGATACCACTGGTAGCATGGGATCGTATATTGCTATGGCGAAACAGATAGCTATTACTATTGTAGATAGTCATCAGACATTGGAATACAAACCCAGTAACTATATTCTCTCGCCATTTAATGATCCAGAATGGGGGCCGTTGACAACTAGTCTTACTCCTCAAGAATTTACAAATGAAATCAGCAAGCTTAGTGCCAATGGTGGTGACGATACACCAGAATTATATTACCATGGAATTCTTGATGCACTCCAAGTCTGTGAAATTGGCTCATCTCTCTATGCATTTACCGATGCACCAGCAAAAGATGCCTACTTAAAAAGTCAAGCTGTGCAACTAGCAAAAGAGAAACGTGTCACCATTACATTATTCTATGCGGGCTCTTCTCGAAAACGTCAAACTGGCAATGTACAAACTAAAGTTACTGATGTCATTGAAGATTTAACTATTGTTGATGGTAATGATCTGTCATCGATCACTGGTGGTATAATTATGGGTATTAATTCTCAATCGCTTAGTGTAACTGAAGATTATATTATTAATCGTCTTGACATGCATAAACTCAAGCCCATCATATTTGCAAGAGGTAATCAATTGAACTTGACATTTTATGTTGATTCTTCAATGAAGACACTAAGAATTGAAGTAACATCTAGTTACGCTTTGACAACGACGGGTCTACGTCTAACTAAATCATCAGGACAAATTCTGATGCCCATACCATCATCTCAGACACAATTTGCATTCATTTATACGGTCCCGCTTGAACAAAGTGATGTAGGAGAATGGAATATATTTTCACCCATTACTGTTGCTCACAATATTGAATTAAATGCTATAAGTAACATATCATGTTCATCAACATTACAGAAACAATTGGTTGATTCATCATCTGATCTCAATTTTGTAACATTAACAAGCAGACCAATTCAAGGTGAAAAAGATTTATTTGTTTTGACTATTTGCGATAATCTGCCATTGGATCTTATCACGGGCGAAGTGTACTTGATGGATACCAAAGACGGCTCATCTATATCAGAAATATTAACACCGATTCGAGTTTCACCTAATGGTTTTCTATCGAGAATTAATGTTCCAAACGATGATTTTCGTCTTAAAACAGTTGTTCATTTGAAAGATGGCTCGTTAATTCAACGTCAGGAAAAACGAATTATATCACCAACGTCCATTGCGTTAAGTATCGATAATCAACCATACTATGTTCTTCTCAATGAAGCAGTGTCCATGAATTATACACTTTATAATTACGGTCAAAATCCACTGCGTGTAACTCTACGTGTAAACGATGCCTTGGGTCTTCTCTCATCCAGCGGTATTCTAAAAGCTTATGATATTGTTGGAAATAGTAATGTGAGCGATACAATCGAAATGAATACAAGACAAATTGTTGATGTTAGTTCAAACACTACAATGATAACAGATTCAGTTTTATTTAGCATAGCAGCACTTAACTTCGAATATGAAGACAAAGTATCAGTCTATATCCAACCAATAGACGTTCCTCTTACAGAGCAGACTGAATATCAAAAGCCACCACGTAATAGTGCTAATAAAGGATCAACATCACTTCTAATGCAGTTTATTTTAATGTTGTCCGTTGGATTCTATCGAGTTTATGTCTAAACAATAATTTTTCTATTGTACTGAAAACTTCTAAAATTTTACATGAATCATGAATTGATTTTTCCAAAGCCATTTTCTATTTAATAAATCGTATTAATCAGTAGATATGTTCTTTGATATTATTCTAAGAAGCTCGCATCAAGATGAAGGACTTGTTTTCATCTGTATGCATACTGCAGAATTTATGCTAGAATGAATAGTTTTATTTGACTCTATTTATATTAATGCTACATTTCTAGAAATTGTAGAATAATCTAGTCTTTTCTCGTTTGACCTTGGAGCATTATCTTCATAAAAAATGAACTATATTCTATTTTCAGACCGTATCCTTGAATTTGCATTTGAACGTATATTTCGCTTACATCTCAATCATTCTATGATAACTATATACTCAATCAATAAAGTGCATCGATCTACACTAATGAAAGAGCCTACAAAAAAAACATATCTGCTGCAATTTTTTGTCATTGTCTGTAATAATAATGATTTGTTGTTATATGATGATGTGCAATGAATCGAAAAATAGAAAAGAAAAGAAAATCTCGTCAGCTATTTTTCCTTACATATGTCGCTTGATTTTGCATGACCTCAATAAAGAGACATATAATGAGTTTATACTTGTATAATATGTAATTATCAATAATATTTTCATCAATGCCGTCTTTTTTCTCTCTATCGAATGAGCAAAATATCAATGAAAAAAGACTATGGTGTGCGTGTAGAAAGAGCAGAAATAAAATTCTTGCGTTCTTTTTCATCTTTTACCTCAGTGGATTCTTCGTTTTTAAAAGAAGACCCATACAGCATGTACAATGTATGTATTTTATTAACGGCAATATACACGTGGTGAAAGGTGAACATATATTCAAACACAAAATTAATGAAGCATAACACAGTGCAAGAACAGAAATATTTACTTAGGTATTCATTTTGTTTTGTACATCTCAATAAAACTATGCATTCTTCGAAACAAACAAGTATGTTATGGCTTTGGTGGCGTCGGCAATCATTTTATCTGCGAAGAATATCTGTGACGAAAACGATATTTCTATTGTTGTGTGCTATATTTCTATTGAGAAAATTACCTAATCCATTTTCTTCGCAATACTCACGAATCTCAATCAATCAAGATGTACAATGGGATAGTATCAGTGAAATATTGACCATGAAAAAAAATGTAAATATTGTTTTGTTTTAAATTAAAAATAATTCATCATCTACAGACGAAAACAAGTTTGAATATATTATGAATTTAATTCAGATGCTTCTTCATGATTCTCTACCACGTCAAGTTAAAGTCACAAAAAAAGGTACTGAAGAACCACAATCATCATCGTCATCTATTCTTATTCTTCTTTACACAAGTATTTTTCTTCAAAAGAGATATTGCCATGTAAAATCCGAGAGTATATTTGGCCAATCTTGTCCATCAAAAGATCGATGCCAATGGACATGTGATAATAGACGATTACGAGAAGCTGATGCCATCATTTTCCATGCTTATGATATTCAATTTTATAATGCTCCCGTACCAAATCGCTCAGAAACAAAAAAAGGTTCTGTATGGATACTTTGGTCCGATGAACCACCATCAATGGTTGATTATGGTCTACTTAAACCGTATAAATTTAATTGGACAATAAGTTATAAATCAAATAGTGAAGTATCCATTGGATCTTATGGTTTATTTAGTAAACGAGATACGAGATGGTCTGACGTTGAGTATAATCAATGGATTCATGAACAATTTGGATATCGACCTGAAGGCGCACTTTGGTTTGTATCAAATTGTAATTCTAAAAAACGATTAGAATATTATAATAGTTTAACTCGTCAAAAATTAATATCAGTGGAGGGTTACGGTCGTTGTGTTGATTATTATCCAATGCACTTTTGTGGTGCCGGTACAGAATGTGAACGTGATTATATGTCGAAATTTAAATTCTATCTTAGTTTTGAATCAACAACATGTCGAGATTATATAACGGAAAAATTTTTCAAAGCATTCTATCATGGTCTTATTCCTGTTGTTGTTGGACCTGATCGAATTGATTATAATCGATTGGCACCGAATGGTTCATTTATACATGTCAATGATTTTGGTAAAGATATGACAAGACTTGCTGAATATTTGCAAGATGTTAGTTTGAATTTGAAATTATTTTCAAAGTACCATCAATGGAGACAACAATATGAAATTATTATTGACGGTAGAGCTTTAGAACGAGTTCGCATGTGTGAACTATGTGAGCGTTTAAGAACAAGACGTCGAGATGATATGATTTATTATGAAAATATTGAACAATTTTATTACGAAAAATGTTAATAGTTGTTCAGCTTTCGTTTTTGTGTTGATAAATGCTTTCTAATGAAATCAAGGATGTTTTTTTTTCTAAATTATTTATTTAGGAAACTAAAACAAAACGAAACGGAACGAATCCAATTTTTTCTAACAATAAGATGAAACAAGATCAGTTTCAATCATTTTATTCAGACGGTTTTCATCAAGATCATTTAAACCGTCATATTCAATTTCGGTATCTTTTGCCGATGGTATTTGTAAAAGATTTGGTGTTTGCTCATCGAATTCTTCACTTTGAGACGTTGTATTAAATAAGAGCCTCGATTGTGAATGTTCATTAACTTGAAGTTGTGATATGGAATAATGAGTCTTATCAATTGCTTCTGGCCAATATTTTTGTACCGTATGAATTTTATTGTACAAACATAAGCTAACTGCTCGAGCAACACGTCCTTCATATAATTTGCTGAAATTCAATTTAACGAAGCATTTAAAAATTTGTAGTTTAATTTTTAAATCGTATCAATCGACACTTACCTATTTGAAATAATAGGATAGTAATTGTCGTCGTCTTCATCCATTGAAAGATTTTCTTCCGCTTTGTCACTTGAGACCATAAGACGTTCGAGTTCAACTGGTTCTAAATTTCGAAATCGTATGGAATTTTTGAAATTAATAGTTATTTCTATCACTAGTGTCCTGTAACCGGGTTGGGTACCGAGCATGAAGAAAGTTCTACACCTGCCCAACTTTCCATGTCAATTTGATCAGTAACAAGTAAACACATATTTTGCGAAATCAGCCGAATTTAAGAGGTAGAAAGACATTAAATCAAAATCAATCCTGATTCGCTCCGCTTTTTTTTATCAAATGTGAGATGAAATATTTTTTGTTGCTATTAAGTAAAACTCTGAAAGCTGTATCAGTGGACGACACTACTTCATTTCAATACTTGTTTTTCTAGCGGTACAACTAAAAGAAATTGTTTGAGGAACTTCCGTAATATGGTTTAAAGTATTATGACAGTAGAATTAAATTTAGTCGAACTTTATCGCTAATTCTTACCTACAATACCATCGCTTTCCGATGCACATTCATTTATTTGTTTAATCAATCGATCTAATGTTTCTTCTTGCTATAAGAAGAAAAACCGAGCAATTCTATAATGTTTATCTTCTAGTAAATTTCTTACTAAGGATAAAACTAATTGTAACTGTTGATTATCCATCAGTGCATCATTTAAATGTTGATTCGTTAGAATTGTGTGCTTAGGAGCTCGCGTATGAAATCGACGCATAATTCTTGGTTGCTTTTTTTTCGCATACGGATCGTGATAGACTTCAACAATCTAAATAAATTATCATTTTCCTCTTAAACTGCTTTGTTCGCCTCGAAAATATTGAAACATACTTTAGGTACAAATACTAGACAGACAGTTACTGTTGTACATGTCATAATAAAAAAGGATCTAAGACAATAAGAAAATTGAATCTGTTCCGATGGTATAAATGCAACTAATGAACCAAGTACACAACAAATAAATACAATATAAACACTTAAGCCAATATAACGTGAGTCGTTTAATGCTGGAATTGTTACATGGCGAGTTCTCCACGAAAGAAATGATCCATAGGCCTGAACTTTTCATTATATATATCCACAAAGACATAAGTTTTACTTACCATTAGTAGACCTTTATAAAAAATTAAAACAAGAAACCAAAATGTTGTATGATGGCCTTTACATTCTTCACGATAGGGAATAATTTCAATATCTTGATTATGCTTAAAAAATAAATGAAAACAAAAATGCTTTTAGAAATAATTTGTTTTCGATTAAGAAAATACTTTTGGTCGATGTGGTGCATCATAAACAATTTGTCGATGAATTGGATCAAATAGTTGCCAAGCAATTAGAATGAGTGAATCAATGCATAGAAGTGCTCCGACAACAACAAGTAAACGTGAATCATGAATACCCTAATCAATAGAGAATTGTTGAAAGTCTTAAAATCACCAGCTTGAACACTTCATCGCTATAGTATCCTGATCAAAATCTATCGATAGCATTAACCGAATTCTTCTGCCCCGATAAATCACGAAAGGTCCTCCTATTGATGACACAAAGAACAACTCAATCTTGTTTTACACTTGAATTCTATAGAGATTGCGCTAAAAGCTCGTCTGAGAAAAATACAAATCAAGATGATAGTGAATGAAAGCAGTTTCGATGACATCTCGCGTTTTGTTAATAAGATTATTCAAGTTGATTAGACTTCGTTTAATTTACTTTTTTTGTTAGATTGAAATTCGTAAAAATTGAATGTACACGCCAAGTTTTGCTAAACATAGAGCCGAATGCCAATGTAAAACTAATACATAAAATCCATATGCGAGTCTAAATAGAAATTGTTTATTATACTACGGAATCTAACGGATTGTGCAAACATGTATAACAGAATTCGTGGAGAAATATTTTTCTGGACTCCGCTGTTAAACATTTCTCAACGAATTCTATTTCACATTTTTGTACTAAACATTGTGCTCTATCGAACAGAAAAACATCCATTACAGCTCGATATCGAATCGTTATATTTTCATTTAACTTACCGCACAAATAATATTCATAAGCATATCTGTAAAAGCTGTATTTGGAAATAACGATGAATTTATTCCCATTAAAATCGTACTAATATAAGCTAACATGCAACCGCCTAAAATAATATTATTTAATAATGGACTTGACATTCGAATGTATCTTAAGCAAAATAAAGAAAATTAAATTTATTAACTTCCCTTTGTTTTTAGTTACCGATGTAAACGAAAATGAATATTAAAAACAAATAATGATATTGATATAATTAATCCAATTCCACTGCATATTGTAATTGATATAAATACAGAAGGATAAATATGTTCGAATACAATTGTTTGGTTTGTTCGATCTCTTGGTGGTGCGCTGCCTAAAATTTCATTTTTATTTCTTATCGAGTAAGTTCAAATTCCTACAAACCATGCCACATTATTGAGTGAAGTTTATATAGACTAGGTAGATCATCATTTGCCGCTGAATTTTTAGCAAGAAAAACTTTCACAACCGTTAAATTACAATCATTATCGTTTTCATAACATGGTATTTGACATGAATCATCATTCATCATTCGACAAGCTAAAATTTTCGATAGAACACTTTCCCTATTTATTTATTTCTTGCTTACCAACATATTGCTCAACAAGAATTTCGCCAATTCGTCGACCATTTAAATACCTAACTTTTCCCTAAAATTTCCAACAGAAAGTTTTTTCTTTCTAAGGTAAATCAACTTGCTTACTGTAGCACCAATAAAATCAATATTATTTACAATAGTTTTTATATTCGTTTGATTCAATAGGATTCCCGATCGATACATATGTACTAAACTCCATACTGTATCATATGCGTATGCATCGAAGTAATTTGTTTTTAATGTCGAAAAATGTTCAATATAATCCCAAACATGATTCGGTCGATCCTAAATAAACTGTTTATTTTCTTGAATTCTTTTCTTCATTCTATTTTCTTACATCAGAATCATCCATTGATATATTTGGTATACGTGTTTGTAATGTTCCGTTAATTGCTCGAATGAGTTCTTGCATTGAACAATCAGTTTTTTCATTCCACCATGCCGATTCAGATGCATACCCAAGCATAATCCATTGATAACGTGGACCATAAATTTGTTCTTTAGCAGCCTAATTTTCAAATCGATTAGTGTCGGATTTTATTTCAGGCAAACTTACATTACAAAACATGTGAGTTGCTACCGTTTGATTAAAATTTGCAATGATTATTCGAACATCTTTTGACTAGGAAAGAAAATAAATATTTTTTGTTTACAAACAGAATGGTTTAGTCTTTGTTTTATTTTTACTTTAAAATCTTTGAGTAATTCTTTCATATTTTTAACATTATCCTCATGCCAATTTGATCCATGACGATAAGTTACGCCTCGTGTTAAATTAACTTCCCATTGTTTTTTATCCATCGCAGTTAAATTAGATAAATCATTAGCGACCTAAAGACAACATTTAGATAATCAAGGTTTCTTTTCTTTTGTTTGTCAGAATAGAAAATTGTTATGGCGGATGCTTTATAAAGTACAGTCCATCCCAGAGTACAAGACCCAGGGTCTTCTACACTAACAAAGCAGATGAAATTTCAAAGGGGGCCTTCTATTTGGAGAGGGAGTGGTACTAGGTCAATTCGTCGCACGGACAATTGGTCGCGATGTAAATTAATGAAAGTGAATATGACGTGTCGCTTGATGTAATTGAATCAAGTAGACTATGTTTAATTAATTGAATAAACCCACAAATTTCGTAGACTGAGTTATGAATCTCAAGGAAAAAAGAAATAATCTAATAGAATTTTGGGAAAATCAGAATAAAAACATTAATTTTAAAAATAAATATAAAATAATTCTCCTCAGTGGCAGAAGACATTTCTTGTCAGTATTCATACAATTATCTATATCAATTATTCTACATTCTCATTACTCTCCCTTAATTAAATTAGAATAAGCATGTATGCGACGAATAGTCCAGTCACCGTTCGGACTGCTGGATAAGATTGTACCATTGAATTGTCTTGTATATTCATGTCATCATCAGTGCTATCATCCGAGTTTGAACACAGGTGATTGCCAATCTGAACGAATTCATTTTCTTCTTCATCGATAGTGTGCAGGTCAAACAATCAGACAGTAAGATCCTATATGATCTTGTAAGATCAGATGAAATCATACGAAAAATCATAATGTTATATCATCGTATCAATTCGTACTGTAAAATTTCTGGGAGATCCTATAATATCATAAGATTTTTGTAAGATCTTACAGAAATCTTACAGTACGAATTGATACGATGATCTGACGTTATGATTTTTCGTATGATTTCACCTGATCTTACAAGATCTGTGTCTAATTCTTTGACCTGGGTGGTAGTGGCGTAACCACAGGGTGGGCTGGGGTGGGCTAAGCCCATTCCAGAACTGTTTGAGCCCACCCCAGAAATATTTGTATTTGTAAACCATTTATGATTGAATGCTATTATAGTATTTTGGAATAAACTCTTGTTCAAGAAAAAAAGACGTAAGAGTCATTTCCAGCCAACCACAATTGGCAGGAAAGAAAAAAGAACAATTTTGTTCTGTTGATCTATGTTGGGTACATTTCATGGGAATAAATGATCATCGTCTGTTCTGTCTAAGCGATGATAACATTTTCAAGATGACAATTGAGTTCATTATGAACGGACGGAAAGAAATAATCTGCTAGAAAAAATGTTGTGATTGATTTTATGTAGAAAGAAAATTATAGCCATCGTATCTCTCTCTCTCTCTTCTTTCAGTTGACATTGTTACTTTTCTTTGCATTATTTTATCAAAACATCTTATAACGTACTATGAAGAGGTAGGCAAACAGTTACACAGATTCTTCGAATAAACGAATCGGTACTCTTGAAAGTCTTTGGTCGAAAGAAAAAAAAGCAGATGAACCGTCGAATTCAACTTGTACAACTGTAGACGCATGCATTGGTATTATTACGGAATTACAGACTATTTCGGATTCATCTTCAGAGAAGCAACATAGAATTGCTGCCAATTATAATGCTTCATCTTGCCATATCAGTATCTCTGTTGATCATCCATCAGTACGACCAGTTTTATCCACGTATCCTGTTAACAACGAAAGTCGTTCATTTCAATCTCAATGGTATTGCAATCGTCCATGGCTTGAATATTCCATTAAGAATAACACTGCTTATTGCTATTATTGCCGGCATTTCGGTATATCAATTCAAACAAAACGACTTCAAAGCGATGCTTTTGCGACTGGTTTCAACTGGTCTCGGGGCTTAGCCCACCCCAGCCTTAAAACCTGGTTACGCCGCTATATGACATCTATGATATAATGTGAATTGATATATTGAAGCAATATAATCGGCGACTTTTTCTATCATATATCAGATCTGGGTAACTCAGCGCAAAATAGGAGTCAATTTAATTCAATCCAATTCAACTAGCTTCATGGATTCAATTGCATTGAGCTGACATTCGTGGTTCTGCCATGTATTGGTACGATGATATATTACATTTATTCGAATATTTTCATAAGATGACTGTAGCTGGAGAAACTATGATCGTTGAAAATTAAAATTGAAAAAAGACATCATGGTGAATTATTATTTCCTTTAAGTTTATATACTTCTTCCTACGCAATCGATAATCCTATAATTACATTATAATCGATTGTAACACATTATGTTTTAAATAATACATGAAAATTAATGAAATAGGCTGCATAATCATAAACTTCCACATATTGTTTCCATAGCGACTATAACAATTGATACAAGTTTAGACGAGAAAAACTCACATTATTTGATATCTATATACAATAATATTTTGAGAATGAACTTCTTCGCTCGCCAAATGGGTATTTTATTTAACATTGCAGAAAAAATATTTTAAGTTACTTTTGTTTCAGTAAATTTCAGTGTGCGAGAGTTGAACAAAGATTATTTAAGTAAAAGAATAAGAAATGCAATATCAGCGAATGAAATTTGCATATCATTCTCTAATTTTTTGATTTCCATCTCCTACAATCTTCTGAAAGCAATGCTTGCCACAAGAAGCAAAATACTTATGTTGCGACCAGAAGTTCACAAATAAACAGTATCAATATTTTTACCCGAAGAATTGTAAGGAAAATCCATCATAGAATAAAAGATTTTTCCACACTACTAATGCTAATAACGAGTTCTGCTATCTCATCTAAAAGGCGTTGACATTATATATAATCCAAATGGAACATATAACACGTCAAAAGGGAAAATATTATGGATTTCTCAATAACAGTATAACCATGATATCTCCATTGGGAAGTCTATACTAATTAGTTAGTTTCATATAATTTGTGTTTTGACCTATTTTGTGTCTCGACGACAGAAAATAAGAAAACGTTGTTGACGTAAAGGATATACTTAAACTGTGTATGGAGATGGTATGTATAAAGCCTCGCATGCTATGCAGAAACTTGCATCAGTTATTTAATTTAACCATTTCTGATAAATACTGATACGCTGACGAAACATGTTTTATTCTGTTTTACTATTGCTGGTATTATCATTCTTAAGCCGAGCGAATAGCCGAAAAATCGATGCCTATGGTAAATTACAGTATTTATAATTAAATAAGGAGACAAACGTTTTTATATCTCATTGAAAAAATGATTTTTCTTCCATTAAAGTCAGAGAGTAGAGGAAAATGAAAACATCAAAATAAAGGAATATTATGAAGATTAATACTAAACAGAATTATATTGAGAAATCATCAGATGACTATCGTATATTTCTTTAGATCAGAAGTATTACAATTCTTAAGGGGTAAATTTGAACTTCATATGATTGCACAGACGGTGATTTTCAACTGGCCTGTATTCTCGAGTTAGATGTGATGAAAAAAATAAACGTTTATATCAGTCATTTCAAAAAATATAGATCAATGAAATAGTGCAAGGTTAATACAAAGAAAACTTGATTTGTTACGTAATAGAAGTCAAGGTTGCTCAGAAAATATCTAATTTCGTTTAAAAATCAATTTTGATCCCTTTGAATTTTTATAATCATTGAATAAATATATGGCTGTGATACTTGAAATCCATTTAATTCTATTAAGATGTCTTTATTCGTGACCGACATGCAAACAACCGGTTCCGCAACACAAGCATTGAAGATGGTGAAGTACAACGACCATATCATCGTATCCGCCGTAACGCAGGTGAGAAATAGAACTAGATTAGATGAGAACTGTTTGTATGATTAAGGAGTGAAAGAATAGAATATAAGCAGGAGAACTTTATGAATTTCTAGTAAAAATTACAAGAAAATTGTTTTTCTTGACATACAAATGCTAATTACAATGAGACAAAATGCAGATCAAGATTATTGTTTTCAAAAGCAATCCAAGTACGAAAAATCTTTTGATTAGCATGTATAGCTTGGGTTTTAGTCTGAATTGAGTTTCTATTCTGGACTGAGTTGGTTGACAGCAGTTGAAGATTAGCTGAGTAGATGCAACTTTTCTTGAGAAGATAAATATTTAAGATAGTTTTGATATTCGACAAATCTTGCTGCTATAAGACATATCTGACTAGATTTTTGCTTAAAAACCTACTGTGTATAATATGTTAAGTGTACGTAGGTTTTATGATCATTGATCACAAATCGAAAGAAATGATCCCACATAATATACTGCTTCTAAATACATCATTAGCAAAAGTGTTGAAAATTGAGTAAAACAACTCGAGTTCGAAGGTTTATAAGCAATCATTATGTTACAAGTAATACGGTATACATCATTAAGAAAGCTTGAAATCTAAAATGAAACGTGGTAGCTCTTACGAACTTTTCTACAAGAAGTCATTTATGAGACTTTATACTTGGAACATAATNTAGAAAAAAAAGTGTTCTATGTTTTGAATAGAGAATTGCTACCACGATAGCAAAGACTGCACAAATTTACAGAATCTCAAGCTTCTTGTAATAGTTGAATTTTTCCGGTAATACGCATGTAGCGTTACTAAAAATCGAGTGCTACCGTATATAAGATTCTATTAGAAAGACTTTCTTCTAAAACACAAACAAGCAGTTCTATTCAGCTTTCAATATTCTTTCCTATGATGTAGATGCATGGGTGTCGATCTCAATCTTCTCTACGCCCACTCAGATTCTGAATTTTCTTTGAGAATAGATCTGAGTAAATGCTTTAATAGTTAACATTGACTTCAGAAAGTTCTTAGAATTC
>CAJNYU010004113.1:0-38458 GCA_905331475.1 Rotaria socialis | reverse complement strand
CGAACGCCGCCGCCCCCCCCCCCCCTTGGAATCTACTCACATGGCTAACGCTGAATTTTGTTCTATTTTACTGCATCAACTTGAAAATTTTCTTGAAGAGTTTCTCGGTCGCACCACCTGCAACTCTCAAAATTTCAGCCGACACCAACTTGGTTAAATCAATAGTCCTTTGTATGGTTGTGAGCAAGGGGGAACAAACTGATTTCTTGATTTCCAGTGATTTCTAGTGATTTTCGCTGATTTGTATCACTGGAAATCAGTTTTTATATGATCGTTGCAAACCAGCAGAAATCATTGGAAACGTTCAGAAATGGAGAATACATCCTATTCCGCAATGTTGAACATTCTGGAACCAGTTCCACTCACGGAATCGATTCCATCTAGTTCCCGGAATTTCGTTTATCACTTCCAACACAATTCCGGAATTCCAGGGAATTCCTACGGATTCCGCCTAATCCGCAACGGTTCCGGAATTCAGTGCACCCATACTAACCTCCAAACTCACACTTATGGCAACCACCACATCCACAACCCACACCCTCTAGAACCCTAAATAGTACCATATGACACCTTTTTTTTAGAGCATTGGCTGCTTTTTTGAATGAAACTTGGTTTTATGCCGTCGGTTGTTAGTTAGACAGACGTTTTTGGACCGTGTCGAAAAGAGCACACTTCAAAGTACTGTAACATGAGTAAACTGTAAAACGAGGTGCAATTTTACATGTCCAGAACGCCAAAGAAAACTCCAATAATGTGCCTTTGACAGTAGACACTCTTGTACGTCTTGAGCTTCTGATCTGTTATTCTGGTCATGCATCGCTCTAGAAAAATCATTCGCATATAGTTTTACAGAGCGTGGAACGGGGATTCTAATAAAAACAATGTTTGATCTGATCGGATCAGAACTGGTGAAGTTATTGAAGAAATAAAAAATACTTATTTATTCTGGCATATCGATTATATATATAGCGGGTGGTGCAAAAGCTTTGCATTAATTAATTTTTTATGTATCGCTGTGGTGAAATTTTACCGAGATTTTGCCTTTTTTTATTTTTATTATAAAGAGAAAAGTGTCTAATACCAAAATAAGCAAATGAACAACACTGAAAATTTTGATAGAGGCTACAAAAAATTTAGAGCAGAAACCATTGAAAAACGATTCTGCAACTTTGGTGAGAATCTTGCAATCCATACATATTTGTTTGAACTTTTTCTTCATTGCCATGTGGTACGTTTTGCGACTCTTGCATGTATAGCTGCTTATTAAGAAAAACACTTTCCTTTGGTATTAAAATGATTGATCTAGCATATAAGAGAATTAACAGAAGAGAATACCAATAAAAACGTTTATTTTTCGGATTTAGGGTTCACAACGCGGAAACAAATGTTTGGCTGTAAATCGTGCAGAAAATCCGTGCCTTATTTCAAATAATATCATGCGAAAGAGGACTAGTCAAGCATATATTTTCGCATGAATTATATAGTTTCTGGTAATCTCACTGCCTAAATGGAATTTATTTTTTCAACCGTAATCGAGAGTAATGAAGCATGTAGACATCTTACGATATGGTTAACGAGTTATTTTCAGTTATTTTAAAAATGAAAAGAATTTTAGTTTTTGCATTACAAGACTTTACTACCCGTACTTGGTAAAACTCGTATAAGAACAATGAAAATAAGAGTGGCATGATTAAATGAAATTTTTTCCAAATTCTCGCCAATGTTGCGGAATCGTTATTCGATGGCTTCTGTTCTAAAGTTTATGTAGTCTCGATCAAACATTTTCAATGATATTCATTTGGATTTTTTGCACTAGACACTGCTCTTTCTAATAAAAAAAAAACAGATAACATCTCTGTAACATTCCATCCTAGTGTTACATGAAAAACAAAATCAATACAGAATTTTTGCAGCGCCCATTATATATACAGTTGTCTTGCAAACTAGGCAAAACTGATAGAAAAGCTGTTAGCGGCAACTCTACAAGATTCAAATGTGAAACAGGATGAATCTATTGATATCTTGAACAAGAGTGGCCAATTCTACTAGGATGTCTCTCTCGGTTCATGGCATATTTGAGCTCTTGAATCAGAAACCACTACGTAGATAAATCTCTCAGACAGTAGCCTCCCCCTCTACGTACACACCTTTGTACCTTTTGCTACAACCCATGACGGCACTCTGGTGATGTATCTCACAATACGTGGGTCTGAATTTCTCGCTTTATACTTCAACACTCATTTCATGTCGTGTTTCACAAAAGATAGTTTAGCGATTTCATCTCTCGGATGTATATAATCGTCGCTAAATTCTATAGATAAATTTACTGACAATGAGAATGCTTTATATTCTTCTGAATAGTTGAGCTTGTGTTTCCTATTCAGCCTTGATACGTATCTTGAAAAATTTGTTTGAGACGCTAACTTTGAAATATTATGGTAGCGACAACTACAACAAGTACTTCAACTACCTCAACTACGACCACAACGACGACCACCACAACAACAACTACTACCACAATGTCAACAACAACTACCATCACAACGTCAACAACAACAACAACTACCACGACAACGACGACAACAACAACAACAACAACTGCCATCACAACTACATCAACAACCACTACGACGACTTCTACAACTTCCACGACAACAACAACCACCACCCCAAGTATGCTTCACATTTGCAAAAGATATTTCACTACACACAAGAGGTGTTACCTTTTAGAGACCTGCCAATTAATTAGCTTTCATAAAATTTCAAAAAAATCAGACATAACTACTTCATGTTCTCATTTTCGTCATTATCGTATCTTAAGGATGTTGGCAGCGGATGATATCATAGGACAAACTTATGAAAAAGCCATTGTTGATCAAAGCTAAAGCATAGATTGAGACAGCTCACTTTCCTATATAGACATGGGTCGTACAGTTCTTTCTCTAGCAGAAATACTCTGAATAACAGGTGAAAAAATTGAACAACATTTATCAGATGTACGAACATAACAATGAATATTATGGTTTTTGCATACTATCCTTTCTGCCGATGGAAGAAATGTTGACTCCGCGAACATACTCTCTCGTGTTTGCAAATACGTCAACGCCAATTTGATATCGCTCACTTGAAAACTTCTCTGAATCGCTGAAGATCCCTAGAGAAGCCTCTCATTCGACAACAGAATCTGAATTTCGCATTTTGATAGCTTTCAGTTTTTGTCCTCACCCACAGGAAGAGCAGGGCTGAGTTTTTTAATGCTGATTTCAAGTATGCCATCCTTTTGAGTGAACGAATGAGGAATTCACTTCATCTTTTTTTCTCGAACAAGTTATGCAGATTCTTGTAGCTGTACACCTAGTCTACTAACATAACAATTTTGACTGCCAGAGTTTCTTGACTATCTAAGATATGAGACCCTTCAGACTGATCAGCGACCAAAAATCCAGCGATTGAGACTAGTGAAGCTTTTTCGTCTACATGGCTTCACTCCAAAGAGGTATTAGGGGTGTCAGAGCTTTCCGTTCCTGGGAACGGAAACGCATCGCAAGCTGCGATTTTAAAGAGATTCTAAATGACTCGAAGTTTTTATTTATTATTCTTTATCATTTTATTTCATAAAAATTTTCCGTACCCGTTCCCAAGAACGGGAGCTCAGTTAGCGTTCCCGTTCTCAGGAAAGGAACGCGAACGCGACACCCCTAAGAGGGTTTACTCTACTTTGGTCGAAAGGTAAAAATGTCGAAAGTAGAAAGTAGATATATCGAACGAGACAAATGTCGACAGGAAGTTTTCTAAGAATAAAAACAACGGAAATAGTTGTATCAAACGATTCGTAGATACATTTATATTGTGATTATATTTATTGGCTGATTACGTTACCCATTCATTTCTTAACTTGAATTCACGTCTTTGTCGGCTAAAATTTAACAGAGACGCCTTTGTCGTAAGGATTATAGAAAAAATATTCAAGAGTAAAAATTTGATAAACAGTATGTCGATTTCTCCGAATTCAAGTTTTGATGAAAATGAAAACTTATCCTTCATTACATCAAACAAAGGTCACCCACTATTAGTTATGAACGAACAATTATACAAATGTAATAAGAAGACGGCCCGTAAAAATATTGAATTTGTATTGTTAGTGGATGCTCAAATGGTAGTTTACATGGATGAAAATGATGTTTATTTATACGGAGGCAAATGTGATCATCATCATCAATCAAATCTACTTACTGACTTATCATTAGTTGTTGGAGCAAAAAAGAAACATATAGAAACCAAATTTACGGCTGAAGAATAGTTATTCATCGAGCATGATTCCGTATTTTTAAATGAAAATTTTCTCCGAACGTTGTTTCGATAAATTAAACTTTTTAAGCGCAAAAAATATTTTAATGTTTTNAAATATTTGAAAGTTTAGAAATTTCGGAATCTTCTGTAATTTCGGAAATTTCGCTTTGCACAGAATTTTGGAAATTTCAGAAATTTCGGAAATTGTATAATTTTGGGAAGTACCAAACAATTTAGAACACAAGTACTTGAAATTTGTAAAACTTCCAAAATTTCCTTTTTTGTAAGTCTGAACACTGCTGAGATTTTATAGGAGCATTATTCTTCTTTCTTAGTTATTGTTTGTTGTATATACTTCTACAAATCGTTTTCTTTTATTTCAACTACACTATCAATGCAATTGCTATCAGCATATAGAAAAACTTCTATCATGTTGTAGCGTTTAGTACGTTTACCCTATTGATAAAGATACATCTCTGGTTAAGATTAAAGACTTCTGTGATTATTTATAAATAAATTTAGTTTTTTGAATTAGACATATTACGATTCATTCCATAAGATGAAAAGTGCATACAAATAGTTGTATTTACATTCGTTCTTCCACAAATGACAAAGAAAACAATGCTGATCAGAAAAATAACATAGTGAGTATCAGAGTCAAAAAACTGCAAAATCAGTCTCATAGGAAAGAATTGGTTATCTAGTTCATTTATTTTCGATACCATTTTTGTAATGTATCATATCGTTTTATCTTTCTTTGTAATTGTAAAACACCATAGAGTAATGCTTCAGCACTTGGTGGACAGCCAGGAACATAAATATCAACCGGTATTATACGATCACATCCACGTACCTATTAAAAAAAATACTTTCTCGAAATTTATCTCTCAGAGAAAAAAGAAGTATTTTTAACAAACCACTGCATATGAATAATGATAATAACCACCACCATTCGCACATGAGCCCATAGAAATAACCCATTTAGGATGAGGCATTTGCTCATAGAGACGTCGAATAGCTAGAAAAATCAATATATGAGAGTTAAGAGGAAAATTCGTTCTTTCCTGGAATATCAAAATTGAAGGATAAAAGCAACTCTGTATTTCTCGAGGGAAAGTATCTCCAAAAAAAACTCAAGCTTTCTGTTTATAGAATGATAAATCAAATAACTTTTCAATCAAACAATTGCGTACATATATATTTGCAATATGAATAAATAAGATATTTCTATTTACCTGGAGCCATTTTATTAGTGAGTGTACCAGCAACAATCATAAGATCACATTGACGTGGACTAGCACGAAAGACGACACCAAATCGATCCATATCATAACTGGCAGAAGTTAAAATATAAATAAATTTACAAAATAGAAAACAATTACCGCGGAGCAGCCATTTGCATCATTTCAACGGCACAACAAGCAAGACCGAATGTCAGTGGCCAAATAGAACCACGACGAATTAAATTTTGTACATCATCCAAACGAGCCAAAGCGACTTCGACGTTACTATCACCATAAAATTTGCTCGGAGCATTTTTATATGGTGATGTATTCGCTAAAACATTTTTCTCCTGTGTATCATTTGTTGTATGTTCGACAGCAGATGATGCTGGTGCTGGTGCAGTTGCAACTCCTCGATTTGAAATAATAGAGGGGAAAACGAATCGAGATAAATGTAGAGAATAGCGAATGAGTGCCATACAATATATCTAAGCAAGAAAATATTGCTAATTAGTCGAATCACTAGTCTTTTTCTGAAATAATCAAGCAAACATGTATGATCGTCAATGTGTGTTTGGTTATGTTACTTGTCCATAAAATATAGATTTATTGTGGAACGATGACTATGCTTTACAATAGATGTCGCTATTTGTCTATAAGATTCTTTTTAATATTAATTAATAATATATATACATATGTATAAATTAGTTTTAGTGTAAATGTTCAAAGATTTGAAATGAATTTAGAATATAGTTTAAGTTAATTACAAATATTTAACTCTCTGATTATTCTCAAGAATAGTTTCATAAGAAAATAATCGACATTACGGAAATTAAATCACGTTTTCAACAAATATTTCATGATAAAAACAATCTATATAATATTATAACCATGCATATATTTTTTAATACCAAATATGAATGGCTTATTATTAAATATGATAGTCTTTTTATTAATTCCTTTATGTTTTAGTGATCTTAATAGTACTGGTTAGTAATTTCAATAGATTATACGAGTAAATTTTTTTAATTATGTTAGAATCATCAATTAGAAGATGTGAAAAATGTTCTCCATGTTGGAATCTTTTCGAGAACAATTATGCACCTTGTTCGAAAATGAACTACACTATGGGTGTATTTATGATCGTGCAGCCGATTTGTATCGATACATGTATCTTACTTATTATATTATTTGTTAGTATGGTTACTCTCATACTCGGCTGTATTTGGCTTCTTTATTTATGGATCAAACCTTGTCAAGATGATGATACAAGGTATATTATAAATGGATTGATAATTATTTAAATACTTGGAAATCTTTTCTTAACGGGAAAAGAACGATAGCGACTTTTAAACTTTATTTATTTGCATTAACGTAGGATATCTTAGGTCAGGATTCAAGTATTTCCTCATCTTAGATATCCTACCTGCGAAAGTATCCAATTTTTGTCTATAATATATTCTAGTTTATTTACAGATACATAAATATAAATCAAGTTGATTTTCAAATAAGCAGTAGCATAACAGTTTTGTAAATTAAAATGTATTGGAAAAATATTTCTGATTTAAGTTAGAATTCCTGTTTTATCTTTTTCATCAATATTGTGATTAACACAAGTTCAAGATCCTAAAATTTAAAAAAATATGAATTAAATATTAATATTCATACTTGGCGTGTAGTGAAAGCTACGCTGAGTGATACTACGTCCGATAATTACAACATTCGAAATTATACAACTATAACAGTTACTGAAATTTAGCATATTGTATTAACTTGTTGCTCTTCGCATAAACAGTTTCCTCAAGAGAAATTCATCGTTCTTATGCATTTGTATTTGTTAAAAAACAATCAGAAGAAAGAGATGTCAGAGAGCGTATGACTAATTTTAATACATACGAATAGGCAATAAGTTATCAGTGGCATTAATGCTAAAAGCACATGCTAACTACGAATCTATTGGTGACAAAGAAACTTCATCTTTCCTCATTGTTTAAATGCATTTCTTCTGTTGCTGCTGGTGTGGGTGTGTGGCTGCATGTGTTTATTGTCATCATTCATACTTGCATCGACAGCGACACCCCTCGTACAACACATTTATAAATTCGAAGATTCACCTCTGTCGACAAGTAGAAATAGACTAAGTGTACATTATTTAGCATGGTGTGGGTTATGTGTGTGCAATTAACTCCGTCCATTTTCCATTTCACCCAGACTCTACAAAATCCCTTTAAATCCTCCCTGGACATCCACACACTGCGGAATACCTCAAGGTCCTCTCCGTCATTTGCACCATCATTCCCGTTAATGCTTGTGGCATTTCTGATAATACCTGTAGCATTTCACGTGATATATCTAGAAGTTCAAGTTATGGTCGAAACATATTTTCGAAGTACTTTCGAATTTACAAATATGAAACTTTATTTATTTCTATTTCTACTTCTTAACAAGGCTGCGCATTGTTCAGTAGAAGTTTTCTTTGACTATTGGATTATTGTTACAATCATATCGTTTTTCTCATTTACTTACAAATTGTAAACCGTTAATCAGGTCTCGATTTAGTTGAAGTCGCATTAGGCACTTCATGCAATGAAATTCACTGTATATATATATACCAGGGGTATCCACAGGGTCAATTGCATTGTCATATCCTGCATTGCCCTGCTAATTAAGAAGCATCTTTTTCATACTTAAATTCAAGTTTTATTTATTTTTCTTATTTGAAAAATAATTCAAGAAATAGATAAATGATTAACAAATAATAAATTAGTCCTCTAATTCAAGAGGGGTATGTGATGAATTTACACCGCCACTGATAATTCACCAGTAGACCAGGAGAGACAGGTGAAATATCAGCACGTGAATCTATCGAGGGTGTTAGCGATGTACATTTTTATTTTTAATTGTTTTATTAAAATAATAATAAGATGAGCAACTATTGCAATTATAAATATATGTGCAGTATTATGATTCCTTTATTATTTTCTTTTCTTCCGACTTTAATTGGACCTCACCATATTCGCACAAACACAACTATATCAATCTATTTACTATTTAATAACACCATCTGAATTTTTTAGTTTCTTTCACGTTTCCCAGAAAAATAAAATTGCTGTTATTTTCGAACTACAGTAAGTATATGCAGAATTTGCAGCGCATGGATATATAGCCGTGTCCTGTGGACGCCTCTGATAGCTACACATACCTACAAGTTCACTATTTCTATAAATCGTGTACAGTAAAATATTGATTTCTAATATGTTGTTTTCTCTTTTTTACATAAAAAGTTCATTTAAAAATAAGAATGGCAATAAAATATATATCAAACCGCTGTGCAGTACTTTTAGCAAGGGGGAAACGGCAGACTTTTGTACTTCAAGTACTTTGCGCTACTTTAGGCTACTTTACGCTACTTTACGCTACTTTAAGCTTACTTCAAGTAGAGTACTTTGAAGTACTTTTCAACTTCAAATTCACTTGAAGTTACTTGCAATTACTTCAAGCTACTTTGGACTACTTTGGACTACTTTGAGCTACTTTGAGTTACTTTAAGCTACTTTACGCTTACTTCAAGTAAAGTACTTTGATGTACTTTTCTACTTCAAGTCTGCCGTTTCCCCCTTGACTTTTAGAGACGCGATAAAAGACATGTCTATGCTATCTAAAATAGATTAGATACTATTCCACCAGCAGAATTGATTACATTTATCTAGTATATCTCCATGTTGTATTGCAAAGCAAGGCAATAAATGGGAGTAATGGCAATGAAATATGTAATGATACCCATCAAGTATACATCTGTTTTTTCATCGAAGGACCTAAGTCAATGGAGAATCATACTAAATACATATACATTTCCATCTCATTTAGTGACGAATCTACTTCGATTATTATGACATTCATCCATAGCAGTTAAATGAGCCGTTCAATATGAATATACATTTAAACAGTGATCTATTAACCCTCAAGCGTTCTTTTGTTGTTTGTTTGTAAATATATATATATACAATTTGACCGAGCAAGTGTTCATCGATGATATACGCATGATTTATCATTTGTATAGTCTAGTTCATCACATTCAATAAGCATGTCGATTCTTATTTTTATGTTTTTAATTTATATTGAAGTTAATTTCAATATCTGCCATATTTTATCCGTTAAAAGCATTCCTAATTGTTCGTTGTTATTTCAAATGGGAAGAATTTATCAATTAAATTAAATTCTAACAGATTTTCCTATTGATTTCGTGGCAAATTATAATTTAACATGTGATATGAAAATGTTTACTGTTGATTATGAAATAACGCCATTATCAATTCTTGTTATTGATAAATATAGAAAAGAATCGAAAGGTTTCGAATCAATGTTTGAATTACAAATCAAACAATTGAACTTTAGTCTCGATGAATCCTCAACCATTCAATTATGCATTTTATTCATAAATAATCATAATGATCACCAACATCTACTATGTCGAAAAATTCACGTTGGAATCAACAGCGTACATAGTTTTTGGAATTTATCACTGAAACTATTTTATATGTGTTTAATATGTTTAATAAGTGCATATTATATTCTGTATGGTGTGATAAATAAACGGTACCAAAATGAAAATAAACTAGAGTTGAAAATTGCTTGACACACAATTCATATTTATATAAATCGAAAGAAGATCATTAAGATATGTTCGCTGAAGAAGAAATTTATTTATTTATTTGCTAGATATCAAATAAAATTTTATAATAATAAGGAAAAATGACTGAAAAAATGAGGATTAAAATGATAAGAAGGTATTGTTGTCATTAAATCTATTGATTTATTCTTCTTCTTCTTCTTCTTCTTCTTCTTCTACCTCTTCGTGTTGTTCAGCTGCTGGCTCTTCTTCAGCTGGTGGTTCTTCAGCTGGCGCTGGTTCTTCTTCAGCTGCTGCGGCATGCTAAAGAAAAACAAAAACACATAAAATAATTCTCATGAAGATCTTTTTTTCTTTCTTAATTTTAACTTACCGCATCTTCATGTTGTTCGTCAGGTTTAGTATGAGGAGCATCTTTATTTTTACGTAATGGATTTTCTTCAGGTGGTGGTGTATTATGTCTTATTTTAGCTTTTGGACGTTCAGGAACGAATTCAGCTTGTTTCTTTTCTGTGGACCAAACATCACGACGATCTTTGTACGTACGACGATCGGTAACTAAATAAAAGCTTCTTATCGTATCATTATATTTCGCCAAAAACAAAACTTACCACGTTCGTATCGACTGAAAAGTGATACTTTTTGCTAAAATGAAATTTTAACTCTATATATAAAAGAACAATTGGATTCAAAGAAAAAAGCCAAACCGGTGCTTTAGCTGTAACATCACTGACACCAGCAAAACTGAAAATAATTAATACCAAAAGTATTTTTGTTTTGTTTTCATAATTAGATTTTTCAATACTTACATACCACCTCCAAGACCAGTATGAACAATGTTTGATTTACGTGTTTTTGCTTTTCTAGAATAAATTGACAATAATTAATTTATTGAATTTAATCTATTAGCTTACCCTTTCTCAATTTGACGGGCACGTTCAGTTAATTCAACCATCTAAATAAAATTCTTTAAATCTATTTAAAAAATAAAGTATTCAATCACTAACATCGTATTTTTGTCGTTCAAATCGTTCTGTCAATTCATAGATAGAACCATGTAATTGATGAAGAAGTGAATGCAATTGTTTTGCCTGTAGAAAACGCAAAAAAAAGAATAATTTCAACAATAAAATTTATCAATAAAACCTTTTCTATTAATTCTTCCTTCGATTTTCCATCAACTTGTAATGCTGGTATACGTTGAGTAAGAACCGATCGTTTTTCTTGTTCTAATTGTTCAGGAGACTTTTGTAAATCTTCCTTAGCTTTGAGTACATTACTAAATGCTGAACCACTTGACACTGAACAAAATACATATTCTGACTCAAAGCAAAACAAAGATATTTTTGTATCAGCTTACTGTCGTTAGAGTTCTACTGTTGCGGCAAGAAAAGAAAAGTGGATATATGAGGCTAAAACAGCACAAATGTAATTACTCTCTTCTCTTATAGAGAGAAAAAGATGCAACCAAATTTCCTGTTTTTCTCTTTTTCTTTGCTCCGGACAATCTATATAGGGTATACACAAACAGAACCGACCACATATTTATGTTTCTCTCTCTCTTCCCCTTGCGATACGTGTACAAGTACCATACACATGCAAAGTTATGCAGCTATTCCAGAACAGTGGCTCTGTTCTATATCGAGCTACATGTAATGCCCGATGATTCGAGAAATATGAGCATATAATATATCTTAGACAAGGAAAAAGAAGAAAATCGCAACTATTTTTCATTCTCGTTTGCTTTTCTTGTCTAAGCTATGGCACATACGTCGATGGTCAGATTAGTTCTTGACAGTGTTATTTAGTAGCTTGGGTGGTACACATAATAACGTCCGTGCTAAATATAGCCATGAAGAAAATCCATTAGCGAAACCTTCTATGGTGTTATAATAACAGACAAAAAGAAGCTCGTTTTATTTCTTGAATATCTGATTGAAGTATGAAAGCTACAAAAAGTTAAATGCAGCATGATATTTTTCTCTCTAATTATCTTATCAGAGAAGCTCAGGAAGTGATGAATTGCTGTGCCATGAATTTTATTTCGTTGCCTAAGGTTGTATTGAGTTGAAAGCAAGTCTATAAGAATTTATGCTGATTCATCTTTTCCGTTGAATTATTCACATTTTAGTACGTTGCTCAATTGAATACTATAGTTTGACGAAGATCACCTAAAAAGTTGCTGCGTAACTTGAGATATTGTACTAATGACTTTCTCAATAGAATCTGCTCGTTAGGGACATTTTTTTATGTTCTAGCTTTTCTTATGTTATCACAACTGTAGAGACTGTTATACGATGGGACGAAGCAGTTTTAGTTTTATTTTTGTGCCTCATGTTAAGATACCCTAGAAATATTGAAATATTGATAACGAGATAATATGATTCAAAATTTTATTCATGTGTACTTTGAGTTCGAATGTTAATTATCAAGACCTAAGCGACAAAATCGAAAGAATTTGTGATGTAAATGTTTAGTATACCTATTAGAATTCTTATATACAAAACTGAATATCTTCTCAAGAATTCAGCGTTCTAGTTCTGAACAGTATTTGCAGTAGATAATACAGACGTATCTACGTTTCTATAAAAACATTTTTCTGATAATGATTTCCAGTTGATCCTAACTTTGAATATTAATAACAAATAAGTTAGATAATTTGATAAGATCAGATAGATTAAAGTCTGATAACAAAGTATTTACATTGATAGTAATTATGCAAATAGAAAGAGAAAACGTGACGTTCACTGAAAACAGAGACAAAGTATGATATTAAAAACATCTCGAAAAAGTTATCTTAGTTCAATTGTACTCTTCCCTAAGGCCTCACATGTACTTTTTTTCCATTGCTATTAGTATCGTTTTTTCATGTAGAAGCAGACGTACTTCGCAAATGCCATCATGGCATCAATGGACGTCTCTCTCTCTCTCTCTTGCTGTTTGACAAACAATTAAACCGGAAACACTGAAAATCAATCAAATGATGTTACAAGTATACCTCAAATGTAATTTATCTTATGTACTCTTGTAGTCTTTGCTGTTTTATTTCCAAATCAATTCAGAACAACGTTTGAGATTGAGATAATAGAATTTTCTTTCATGATAATACTTTACAAAAATAAACACATTTGTATTTGTGAACCCTGTAAATTCTCGCAGCTAAATTACTTTAGATGCTATGCAAAACTCAGTTGAACAGATATGTATTGTACTTTGGTACTTCTTTTAGTTGCAAGGCGCTTGAGTGTTCGAAATCTTGCTAAAGAACTTTTCCGACCTTTGTTTATATATTTCAATAAAAGTAAAATTACTTCAATGCGTAGAATATTTTATGTAACTATTAAATATCTATTGGCCCATAAGGAAATATTTTTTTAAGTCGTCAATTAAAATACGAAAATTTCTTTTATTTAAATGTTGAATAGACGAACGATACAGAAGAGAAAAAAGAAAACGTTTCTTTAAAGAACAACAATCAATCAGAGAGAAAAATTTTTTAACAAACAAAAGAAGAAAAAAAAATTGTCTGTATACATGTGTACGAATTCGATACACATCAACTCTGGTAGAACCGAATAAATGAGAACAAAAAACAAAAGAAATAAGTATAACTCGACAATTATAATAACAACAAAAAGGCGAGCCTTTGTTTTTATAGAGAAAAAAACTCATAGAAATACATACATACCAAGAATAGTAGAATAAAAATTTCGATATTTATTTTTCTTTATACATCAAAAAGAAAACACTATTGTGTAATTTTAAACATGCACGCCATGTACAAAAGAGACGCATATACAGAAAAAAAGGATCGCCAATTTTATGGTTTCTTGTTTTTTGCCTTTCTTTGTTCACTGTTCCCATGCTACGTATAAATAAATAACCACAAAAACAAGAGGCAACGACCGGTTGATTGAGCAAAAAATAAAATACTTTTACAAGAGATTAAAAAAACAAAGAGTAAATTCACGTTGCATCGCCAGTTTCTTCTAGAGATTTTCGAGCTGCTTCATCAGTTACTTCAGCATTAGAAACAGTTTCTGCATTATGTTTTGGAGTGTCAAAAGTAGAAGTATTCGTTAATTCTTCTGTTGTTCCACTTTTTTCTATAGATGTAGTTGTTGGAGTCGGTATAACGGGGGACTTTCGTTGTTGTTCAAGTTCATATTCGCTTATTAAACGTTTTTTAAGTGGATGTGCACTATTAGATGGCATTGCCAGTGACGGCGATGTAGCTATTGGAGGAGTATTACTAGTACTCGTATCAGTCGGTGTAGGATTAGTAGGTGAACTTTTTAATCTCAATGAATGATCACCGCTTGTTGGCTCATGTTGAGCGTCTGTTGGAGATGAATACGTCTAAATCAAAGAATAACATTTGAGTTAAGTATTATGAGACTGAAATATGGAGCTTTCTGTTAAAGACCATAGGAATTTATCCGAGAGCATTGGTTTGTTTTATTAGATATCTTAAAATTGGCTGACACAAAATTTATCATAGGCTCAGAATTTCCATAAGTTTCTTCCTATGAATTATGGTAAAGATGAGGGCCGAAAAGATTTCTCGCAATCGTTCAAGATTCATTTATTTTTTATTTTTTGTCTAGGTCAGTGTCGTCAAAATGATTTAGTTTAGATGAAAGTTGAAAGTATATTTAGCCCTAAAAAAAGCATAGTATACAAAAACGTTTTTAGAGTGTAGGAGGGGTGGATGTGAAGAGTAATGACCGTTCTAATTCATCGAATTTTTCTATAGATGCATTTAATCTATGCTGACAGTACATAATGAGAGTCATAGTTTATGATTGGCTACTAACTGTTATTTTCAAGTAGATATCATTCCGTAACCGAATTCTATTAATGAGAAGATCCAGGACAAAATTGATTAAGTTACGAAGAAATAAATTACGAAATTTGTTGATCTTTTGCAACAGTAAGAAATGTTTGGAAGAAAATTCTGTTTACAATTCAAGTACATATTAGGAAAAGGTGACGAGAACATCAATATGATTTGTTTGATTTATCAATGTTTTACAAAGCTTTTTTCAAGATTCAATTTAGGATAATCTTTGAACAAGTTTGTCTGAACAGGAAAATTTAAATGTCAACTCTTCGATGTTACATGTTCTATAATCTATTTGATATATTACAGTACGATAATCTATCCGCGAAAGCTTTTCTATGAGACTTTACTGAAATCATTACAGTTTTTGATAAGTTCGTTTTCATAGCTAAAGGTAACATTGACCGCAATAGAAATGATAATCTTATCATTCACGAGCAATACATTTCTACAGATTTTTCTATCTGAAAAACTCAAAATTTAACCTATCATACATAAGAGATAGAAAGGTGGCGCATTTACACCCAATAAAGAATATATAAAAAGGAAGTCAAGCATAATTCGAAACTGATGATCTGTGGTAAAATTATACCTGATTTGCTCTTCGAAAAAGTTTTCCTCTAGGTGAATTATCAATTGGTGATGTTGATAATTGGCCTGATGACGAAGATTGTTGATCATCTATATCATCAACAAAAAACATACATAGAGACGTGAAAAAAATATAACATCAAATTACTTTTATTCGTATGGCAGGAATAACGTGGATTCACAAGCTGATTATTAGTTGCTGATGAATATCGCTGTTGATCCGGCAATAAATGTAAGGACGATGATACAGGACTACCTTGGGTTATTGAACCTGTCGGGCGTGATGACCGAGAAGCAAATTGTGATGAATAAGGATTGGTTAACTGATAATGTTGTTGAACATATGTTTGCCAATTTTTATTTCCTTGCGCTGGCGATGTTAATTGATGATGTTGATTTTTCGATGGAGGTTGTAAAGCAAATGGATCTCGTGTGTTTGTTGGCGATTCATGAGTTGGATGAGAAGATGAGTGACGTTGTTCTTCATCTTTTGGTGATGGCCTAATTAAAAGAATGAACAAATCAATAAATTTAGAAAACAACCTATTGGAACAAGACGTCTACTATTACTATCGTATAATGGTCTTGAAGAATTTCTATAGTCGAGAAAAAATTGCTAAAAACACTCAAGTGTGATAAATCGACACAATATGAGTTAACTGTCTCTTTTTTCATGTTTGCCATCGCGTATTGCACACGCTATCATTGATATGCAAATTATTTTTGTATATTCATGGTGAAAAACTCTTTTATTTGAACTTAAAACTCTTTTTATTCGAATTCTTATTATTTTGCAAGAATTTAATGATTCCCAGCTGTCAGTAGAATCTTCAGAAAATAAAGCTACTCAAGCATGCAAAAGAAACATGTAGTGCCATAAAGTAGTCGCATGACAGTTACTTATCTTTTATTGCTTTTCATAATGATATGAAATATCATGATAAAAGCAGTTATTGATTCAATCGATAAATCACGCTTGCGTGATTCTGCAAGTAAAAATAACTATCTGTTCTTTTTTCTTTTTCACCATTTTAAGTTCAGTGATACTGTTAATTTAAAGAACTGGCTGAAAAATGCGACAAGTCAGAATTATATAATTAATAGAACAAGAAAAATCTTGGCAGGTTAATAAATATACTATAGAAAAAAAAGTACTCTGTATTTGACTTTATCAAGCAATTAGTTTAGATTGTCATGGATCGTAGTGTATCAGCTTTTCAAAGAAACACTCCTTGGCAAAAAAAAACGAGCATCCTATAGATTGTTAGTCACGAAGTTGCGGCATATGTATTAATTAAATCAGTGATATTATTTAATGCAAGATTTTAAGCAACATATCTTCTGATGAAAACAGAGGTAGAAAGTTAAATTAGAATTCAAACATTTATATAACCATGTCCTTTACTAAAAACATACTGAAATGATAGAAAGTTGTCTCTGTATGCAGACATACCGAACAATGACATGAAATCGTATGAATAAAAGCACTACGGAACCTTCTCAACCTAGGGAACAACTGGTTTCGACTTCCGTCATTATCGACTTGGGTTAACCAAACCTGATCACCAGCTTCCTGTCATTTACGTGATTTTCTACCCGGGAAATAGAGTCTTTCCGGTGAGGATTTATCCGATTCATCCACAAAGTTAGATATGTGCTTTTAACAACGATAAAAGAATGTTCGAGTCAAATCCAGCATCCGGTAGCATTTGTGATTGAACCATTGGGTTTACTTTAAACAAAGGCCATAGGGGAAAATATTCAGTCGTTTCTCGAATTAAAAGTCATTTTCAACGAAATAATTTTATCAAGAAGCAAATATAAAATTAAGTATTCGATTTTATATTATACCGTAATCGTTTCGATGAATTTTGCTGTGTCTGTTGGTTTGGCGATGATTTTTGAAATATCGTCATTGCTTCTAAAAGGGATGCAAATAATGGATTGATTTTCTTTTCGTGGTTTTATATTTACCATCACGTTTAATCAGTACCGGGCATGCACGATCAAGTGCATCACGAATTAAATATTCGATCTTTTCACATTTATCAATTGCGGGAGATGCTGCACGTTTAGTTGATGGAGTTTCTATATAAGTTACATAAAATAAGAAAAGCATTACGATTTAAGTTCATTCTTGCCATTAGATGCTGGTGGTTGAGCTTTACCATCAGCATATATATCATTTTGACCCATTAACATACGCATTGTTATTGAACCGCGAGATCTTGTAACTGAGAAGAAAAAAAAATAGAAAACTATATTTTTTCCTATAAAATACTTACGGTCACTAGATGTATTAGAGCGTTCAACACCAGTCTGATCATTAGTTGCATGTACTTTGGATGCTAGAGCAGAACTATTTTGAACCTTTTGATTAATTTCTATTTAAGGAAAACAGTGTCAATGATTTTTAAAAAAATGTTTATTATGGACTTTGATTCTTACCAACATATTCTTGTTTTTCTAAGGGCTGATTTGAAAGGATTTTTTTAATAGAACTATCACGACGTCGTTCAAACATTCCACTGTCTGTATTTGATTTATTTGTTGTATCAGTCGGTTCTATAGGATTTGAATCATCATCACCATCGATTAAAATTGGTTGATCAGAGTTCTAGGATTAATTAATGTGCTCAGTAATGAGCTAAATTAAAAATACAACTTACATTTGTTTGATGAGAGCGGGCTGATTGATTATTATGGGGCTCGTATGATGATAAATCGTTAGTTGAAGTTTTATTATCATTATCTTAATATGTCAAGTTAGAAGTATATTCTACACAATACACACGCACACACACACACATATATATATATATATATAACTAGCAAGAAGGTCAACATGACTCAGAAATGATTTATTATTTTGCTCTGTAGAGAAAACTGATTGTTTTGCAATATAATTCTAACACATGAATTACTACTTCGCTTTGTGTATATCTAACCAGCGAACAATCTAATTTGATATAAAGAAGAAAAATGAAAATGATTTCTCTTTTGGATTGTTTTTCAATGTAGAGTGTTGCTTGAAGCTACTTCTGGGTTAGATACCTATCTATTATTAGGACTCTTATTAGATATAAGTCGCAGAAGAAAGTCAGTTTCCTGTTTGAAGTTTCTTGAGCTTAACGTCAATACTGATGAATAACATATTCAAGGAGTGACTGATACACGTCATAAAGTGGTCAGCATTTTACGAGACGTATTATAGTTTTCATAATGGTCTAATCATTAGGTTTACTTTCTAATTCTACTGAAACACGGGATAAAAACTCAGGCTGTTGATGTTATAATGATTTGGTTTTTTTTACTTATGTTTTACTATAATAAAAAAGGAATGAATAGAAAAAATTATTGGTAGGATTAAAATAATAGCATGTATATGACTTTTAAGAATTATGAATGACATGAAAGTAATAATAACTTTTTTTTGTTACGATAAAATAGAATGGAAGAACGTGCTAAACAAGATTCCTAACCGATTACTCACGCCTAGACGATAAAAATAAAATTGAAGAAAAGAACAAGCAAATTTATTCTAATAATGATTATCAATGCAAAAAATGTTTTTTTTTGTTTGTTTTCTTATTGGGAACATAAAACAAGGATTGCATTTAAGCTAAAAATAAGTTTATCAAAGACTATAATAAATCAAGCTAATTTGATTTGTCGAAGTCGAACTTGTATAGAAGACATAATTGCTTTTTTATTGGAGTGCTATCGAAAAGGTCATGATGACTTTAGTCAAATAATCGATGGAATTATTTAGTGCATATACATATTACGGAAACAAATAGTCAATATAGAAACTATCTTACTTGTTGAACTAACAAAATCATTCACATTCTTATTCATGAATTCTTGAATTGAGATTGATTCTTTGGAATTGATTGAGGATTCATTATGATCGGATGCTCGTTGTTGTTGTTGTTGTTGTTGTTGTTGTTGTTGTTGTTGTTGTTGCTGTGAATAGTGTGGTTGATGATGATGATGAGGTGATGGCTGTTGTTGTCGTTGAGGTGATATTGAATCAATTGAATTATGATGATGGCCATGCATCAAATAAGCTGGATGATGAGGTGAAATCTGGGAATTATGCATTGGCGGTACTAATGAACGATTATTTGAATTCGTACTAATATGATGATGACGATGAGGTGAGTGATGAGTTGTTTGAGGTTTGTGAACATTAGGAGGTTGTCTTATATAATTTAACGAAGTTCCATCTGTTGAATGATCAGAAAAATGTAAATTTGGATTTGTTTTATCATGAGATAGCTTCTAATAGGAACAAAAAATAAATATATTATGAACATTTTTTAATTATCTCCGTCTCTTATCATTAAACATACATGATGATTATGAGCTTCAACACGTTGAAAATGAATCGAGGGACTTTCAGCAGAATTACGTGATGGATTTACATGATGATGATAATCATCCGGTGATCTACATAAAATAATTGTTAACAACATGTTTTTTACTCCAATAAATTCAAATATTGATCATCGAAAACTGGGATTGCGCTTTTTTCTTTAATTGAAATTTTTTTATCATGTATTTTTCTTACCGACTATTTCTTTCTGTTGGATGCGCTGATGAATATCGAGATAATTCATTTACTTTTAACAATGAACTTTCTGTTACTCCAGGATGAAGTTTTATTTGTTGTGCTTGAGAATTATTCATATTTTGTGCATGCCACATAGATGCTTGATAGTCATTTGTTGGATATCCTATATCATGTGAATGTCGTTTTGAAGATTGCGAGGAGTAAGTTAAATCCGGCGGTGAATGCCCATGTAAAGAAGATGGATGATGATGCCGACTTAGACGCATCGCTGCTATATGATGTTCAGCTATAATAAAAATGAATATTAATTATATTTTACAAAAGTTTTAAAAACCTTTCAATTGCTCATTATTTGCTGCAGCATTAGCATATTCATGCATAAAACGTGGATCAAATAAGAACGGTGCATTCGACGGTGGTGAACCATAATATGACGCATATGGTAAAAGACTGCTAGATAGCAAGTCTTGTGGATATACGCCTGAAGAAGCTAGTAATTGCGAAGCAGTTATCATCGCAGCTTGTTGCGCATGATGATGTTGTGATGATGGAACAGACGCATTTGAACCAGGAGCAGCAATCGTAGCAGGTGGTGGAAGCAATGATTGACCCATAGGTGGAGATATTTGAGAAGAAGAAACTTGTTCAGGACCACCACGATGTTGACTAAAATAGATAGAATTCAATTGAATAAGAAAACGAACTTGTCGACGCAGTTCGACTGAAAATGACGTATGTAGTTCATGTCTGTATTTTTAGCTTTATTGTACTTCTAATAGAATGCGTCGAGTAACAACGTTCTAGCACACGATACGTATATTCTAAGAACAACTCTTTGTCAGGGGAATATTTATCTTTGAAAAAAAATCAGATTGGTCGCTTCGTTGGTTGATAGTTTTGACCAATTCAAAATTTTTAAGTTGATAATATCACTATTTAACAAGAAAATCGTCATTTAGACTTCTAAATTTCACCACTTTTATTTGTTAATAAAACAGATCCGGGAACATGATTTTTATGCTTGTTGTTCATAATTTCTATGATGACAAATCCAAGAAGAACATGTGTTAAATGTCATAAATTGTATCCGAAGATGTCGATATCGACAAGGGAAAATATTTTTTATTTCTAGGTGGATAGGAAGCTTCTAAATCATTCTCTAACATTATGAAATAATTCAATTTGTTTTGATATTAAACTATGAATGATAGACCATCTAGTCATATAAACTAGACTAATCAATGTTTAAATGAACAGAAATATTTCATAAATTTACCGTTCGTGACTTGGTGAATGTGTAGTTGTCAGATATTTTGATGTTATATAATCAGCCCTTAATGTTTCCAGTGTACCTGTATTTGATGGATCTATTTTACTTGCTAAAGTTTTATGCTGCTGCTGTGTTTGTTGTTGTAAATATTGTTGTTGATGACCATACTGGCGCATATGAGCTGCATGTTGCTGTTGAAGCAAATGTTGCTGGTGCTGCTGCTGCTGTGGTTGTTGTTGTTGTTGTTGTTGCTGCTGCTGGTGCTGCTGCTGCTGCTGCTGGTGTTGGAGTTGGTGTTGTTGTTGATGTTCAATACTTCGATCTAATATTTTCGGCGATTTAAGATGTGAATATTCATTTCTTGAACTATTATAATGATGAGGATGAGGATGAGCATGAGGATGTGCTGCCGATATATCAATAGCAATTGGCTTATTTGTTGGTGTCGTGGACGTTATAGGTGTTCCACGCATAATGGAACCTTTATTTACAAATGCTTGCTGTGGATGAGATGAATATTGATAATGTGTCACTGGCGAATGAGGCTTATTAATTGTAATAAGTGGTGGTGGTGGTGGTGGTGGTGGCGGCGGCGGCGGTGCTGGTGCTTGAGCAGGATTATTGTTATCATTACTATTGCTAATTATTCTTTCTGGTGATGTATTGCTATTGGCATTATTATTAGTAACATTACTTAATGAACGTTTTTCAGTTTCACTCAATGTTTTTGATATTTCTTTTTCAACCAGTGATGTTATTGTCGTTAAATGTGCTGCTATTGGCATTGGTTTGGAAGATTTCTCTTCAGTAGTAGATGATTGGTCTTCACCTTCATCGATTACCATCCCGTGTGTTGAATCATTGCTATCTTCATTTATTGTTTTTAATTGATTATCATCGTTTATTTGCTTTGTTTGACTTAACTCTGAACCTGATATACTACCGTTATCGTCATCAATATTCTGCTAAATAAAAAAATTTACAGATGAACATTTCTTGATTTTTCTCAATAGAAATTTCTTACATCAATAGGTGATATATTTTTCAAGTGTTTTAAATAGAATTCACGACAGTTTTCCACACTACGATGACAATATTCAGCAATTTGAGCCCAATCATGATTATATCTATTGAGTGCTTGAGTAAATGCATCAATTTCGGTTTTACTCCATTCTTCGAAAAACAACGAGAAAAAAAATAGCAGTTATTAAAGTTTTCTTTTCATTATAAATAAAATTCGTTAATGCTCGACAAAAAAATAATTGATGTAATTTGACAATAGTAATAGCTTATGATTTATTTTTTCTCCGGACTCGACAAAGAAGAATTATAGGTAGTACTTTTCCTACCCCATTGCATTGGAATTAAACTTGGCTTTCGAGCGTGTTTTTTTGATTTTGGAATAATCGATTTTCTGATAATACTACCTATAGAAATAGATATGAGGATGCTTGAAGTTTTTCTGTTTCAACTGTGGATAGCTAGCAATTGCTATTCTCGAATCACATCGATCCCTCTTAAATGCTAACGATTACCTTAGTTAAATATTAATCGGTTGTAATAAATGTTAATGCGCCACTTCTCCACACATATACTAGGCTCCGATAAAACGAAAAACTTAAGAGGATCCGGATTGGTGGTCTATCGACAACGATTTATGGCTATTTGAATGAAAATTTCTATCGAGAAGAAAGTATCGTCAAAAGATTGATAAATAAATTTTTTTTTGCTCTTAACTCGTTTGATACTCAAGAAAAGCGAACGAAAAACGTTTCAAATATTCAATATTCTTCTATGACAATTAATTTTTCATGCAAAATGCAATATATTCGGAAACTTGGTATCATTTTCATTGACTGTTAAATTTGTCTACTCGCAAAAAGACTCCTCTGACATTCGTAAATTTCAATTCTTCGGCAATGTGCTGGTCTCTGTATAGGTTTCATTAAGACGTCTATTACTTTTTATCAGTTGGTTTTAGATTTTAATCCTTTTAAGCTTCTTTTTGTCTTATTTAGACCTACTCATCCTCATAAAATGAAGTCGAAAAACATCTTAATGGCAGATGAATTGGCGTATCAGTATGACTACAAATGAAATTACTTCAAAGTCGATAAAAAAAATAGAACATAAAAATATTTGCAAGATACTGATTTCAAATGGTATACTTAAAAGTAGTACTAAGCCTGTCTCATAGTTTACTAAAGTTTTAAACCACGTGCTTTGGTGCGCTGCGGTAACAAAGACTTTTATTTTATTTGCACTTTGTTTCAACTGGGATTTATGATAAGAGTATGTTATGATTGTAAGCTTATGCTATATTACCTTCTTCTTGTTTTTGATGAGCAATTATTGCTGATTCATCATTGTCATCATCTTCTTCTCCTCCTAATGATTGATTTGTTTTTCGTTGACGTATTTCACTAATTAATTTGTCATAACAACGTGTACAACAACGTTGAACATTTGGAAGAATTTCTAAATAAAACAAAAACAAAACAAATTCAGTTGTTTTGTTATAATCAGCAACGGAAAATATAGATATTTACGTAATACTCGACGTATTTCTTCTTGGTGCTCATTTGATAATTCATTCCATTTTGGTGGAAACGCACGTAAGCGATTTTTACGGTTTTTCTTTTTACTAGCTTTTTCTGTTGTACAAGATAATAATTGACATCGGCTATAAATAAAACAATTGTTATAAAAAACAGAACAAACACAAAATGAGTTGTTGCTAACTTTTTATTTGAACGTTTTTCTTCGTTGGTTTCACCGGAATCTATAAAAATTGGACTGTTTCGAATGTACGAATAAAATAAAGAATTTCTACATACCTTTATCACGTCGTTCATCATCACTGAAAATTAAAAAAAAAGAAGAATATAAATAAAATAATTTTAGTTCTGAAAACTAAATTTAATAATTCACTTAAAATTTAGCATACACGACTATTACTTCTTAGTTATTCTATTTCTTCCGATCAGGGTTTCATGAGATGAAAATTTTCGATCATCATTCGATACAAAAAGTACGATTTTATTTACGATTCCAGACCTATTTATGAGAATATCTAATAGGTACAGAGATAATCCTTAAAAACTTTTCTCTATATAAAATTTAATTGTTTATTTTGATAGGCAAGCCTGAAAGCTTCGAATATATCTATTTATATATATGGAAGCTCTAATAGTTCTACAGCATTTTATTGTTCTGATAAGCTCGTACTTTAAAAACTTAGTTGAAAACGAAATATCGATGTCTCAATTGAATCGAGTACTCATTTTCATTTACTTCACTTCTCAATCACTGTGAAACAATTCAACAACGATCAAGTAGGCGTGCACGTACACAGTTGTTTTCCATAGTTTTTAGTTTACGCTTTGGAAAGATTTCAGGTCATCGGCATGTTAGGATTTCGAAACAAACGAAAAATTATCTTGTTGTCACCATTAGAGAGCTATTTTACATGGAAATCACTACTGGCCAAAATTTTAATTTTTTCTAAAGTGTAAAGAAATAGTAATCTTTACTCTGTGGAACGGTTTAACGCTTTAAATGGCACAGAGTTTTCCTCTGCAAGCATTAGTTTCTGTCTTTCAAAACAAATCAATAAAATTTTTCCAATCTTTCTCCAAAATGAAAATCTGAGTATTTATCTTGGTTCTAATACGTAATCTTTAATCAAACAAAACAAAAGTAAATATTTTATTCCAAATTTTTCGAGCCATACATGGATGTTTTTTTTCCTTATAGCGATGACAGTTGTAAAGCAGTATCTAGCGTACTATGAAGCCCATGTTCAAATATAAAAGTAGAGTTTTGTATGCCCGCTGGTGTCTCCCTGCTAATAAAATCCGACGCACGATCTTATTAAATGTTTAGATAAAAATATATTGCTGCCTGTAGAGATAGAATAAGCCAACCGGCTATCGATTAGTAATAACAGTTATATCATACTTCATATGCAAATCCCAGAGGGATTTTACTAACAGCTTTTCCGATTTAATAGACCGGAAATCAACATTATGCCTTACAATATTTCATCATAGAAAATTGAATAGCTTAGTAATCGATATCAATGTTAGTAAGTTATAAATAATATCTTTCAATGAGAAACTTACTTGTCTATGCGATCTATTGAACGATCAATATCCTTCAATAAAAATTATTGTATTTTAAATGAAATATTCAGAAGAAAAAAAGAAAGAAAACACACTTGTCCTGATGCAATTATTTGTTGTGATGTTGATGAAATAATAGTATTTGAAGTAACTTTAGTAACTAAAGTTGTTTCGATTGTTGTTGACGATGTAACTGTTGTGGTTGTATTTTGTTTTGTTTTACGTTTACCAGTTTGCGCTTGTTTTCGTAAGAGATTTTTATAATTTTCTCTCTTTTTCGTCATATAATAAAATTTTACACATTGTTCCGTTGTTTTATTTTCAAGAAATGATGATATATAACCGAAATTCTTTGGTGATTGAGTAAATTTTTCAATAAATATTTGTTTTTCTTCAGGGGTCCAATACGGCTCTTTGGTATGTTCTTTATAAAATACTGCTGCATCACCCTTGACCAAGCCATTCTGATTGAAATACTGATGTTTACGTTGCCAACTATCGTACATTATAGGTGGTATAACAGATGATTTTCGCATTTTTTCATCTGTTTCATCTTCATTTTCTTGTTCAATTGAATTTATATTCGGTGTTATCTGTTGTTGCTGTTGTAGTTGTAGCTGTGGTTCACTTGATGATGATGATGATGATGATGATGATGATGATGAATCATTTGTATTCAATGTTGATTGCTTTTTCTCTTTATCTTCACGGGCTTTTCGTAGTTCAGGAAAAGTTTTTTCAAATGTATCACGATAGGTCGTTCCATCTTTTGCTAATATTGCTTTTTCTTCTTTTTCAATTGCTTTTTGCCATTGTTGATACGATTGGTCGTAGTTTTCACTTTCGAATTTCGTTCGATACATATAACGTTCACGACTCTTTTTTAATAAATTTATTAGGCGATTTTTCATGACACTCATATATCTTAATGATAGAATATTTTAAGATCAATTCAGAAAATAAAATACAAACATACTGTGTTCGAATTTTTTCTATTGATTCAAGATCATTCGGTTCTTGATAGAATGGAATTGTTAAATCCATGTTATTATTCAATTGATTTAAAACTTTTTGACTATCTTCAGCTTTTTTCTAAAGAGAAAAAACGCAGTTCATGTTCGAAAAAGAAAGATTGACCGAGGAAATTACGGTTATTAATTTTCACAAAGATAACTTTGAAGTCGTCTGTAGAAATGATTCACTGATTCTTAGAAAATGACTTCTCATGACTAGTCGGAAGTCTTCAACTGACAGCGATGTTAGTCTAGTCTGATATCAAATTTTTGAAAAAAATTGTCATTAACCGTAGACATTGAATTCAATTGCAACTTCAACATCTAGACAAAGGACTATTGGTTTCGAATGAACTTTGAGTTTTTTCTTTCAAAACTAACTCAAATGAGATTTTACAACAAACGTCATATCAATTTACTTTCAATAGATATATTCGATTAAGATTCAGTAATAAAAAAAAGGAAGAAGCCATACTAAGTCTACTTACTAAACATCAAAGTTCCAATGGAAGGAAAAAAAAACATTATACAATTAAACTAATGCAAATCGAAAACGAATTTCCATTTTATACAAAATAAAGATGTATTCGGTACAGGTCAGGGTCACTGAAAGAAGTGCTCAAAATTTCAAGGAGTAAGTTTTTATTCTTTTAAAATTTTCAACTATCACGCGATGTTTGTTAATAGACTGATGTTTTTTTGTTGAAGTTTTCCACATGAATAGATCTATTCATCAACAAGGAAAATATTGAACTCGAGTGGGTACTTTTATCGATAGATGAGAAGACACAAATATAAGATGATTTTGCAAGCATGTAAGTCAAATTAAAATAATCCTCTCTTAAATTTTCACGGCCATCCTACAGAAATTTGCATTCATTTAGCTTTAGGATTTCTTGTAAATCGGTATGAGCCATTAAAAATGACCTTAGGGAGATACTGATCTGATTATGATTCCATTTTAAATGTTTCACGAATATACTCTATAATGCCTAAAACAATCTTGAAAAATTGAGGTACTTATAGGAAAGAAAAAAAAAATTGGTACTCGTTGATACTCTTTCATTATTTTTGAAGATGCACTTTTTGTTATCTTTAGTAATAGCGAAACTTAATGAGAGAAATAAAAACTATCTAGTATGACGTTTTTCAAAACTCAATTTTTACAATAATAATAAAACTTACTCTATTATCGTGAAGAATTTTTTCGATGAGTGTTTGCGAACCATTAGTTTTAAGTAGGTCATCTTGGTCACTGGTTTCTTCTTCGTCAGCAGCTGATCTATCAGCTTGACTTCGTATTTCATTCTAGTCAATACAAGAAAAAAAACCATGTAAATAGGAAAAATATCTTTTGTTAGTGCTACCTGACTAAGTTTAGCTCGGCCAAGTTTTTTCTTTGTTATTTCAATATCGGATTCAAGTTTTGATATTGAATTACGTATTATCGTTGTATCTCTCATATGTGAATCAATTTTAGCTTCATCAAATATTGGTGAAATTGCTTCAGTTTGAGGCTGGTATAAAGGTTGCTCCTGAAATTTTCAAACATAAATAAATCATTCATTATCAATAAAAAAAAAAGAAACCTGTTTCACATCAATTAGTAATGGAATATTAGAAGGATAGCGTGATCGTTTTGAATGTTCATCAACATGTGGTCCCATTGAAACAGGAGTTGTTAAAGAAAATAAATAGGGAGGCATGGAAGCTCTAAATGGAAAAATAATCGACATTTTTGTTGGAATCTTTTAACAATTGAACAATAAACCTTTCTGGACTACTAAAATGACCATGGTATCCCGCAAGTAATGATGGCCGTCGGTTGATTCCCATAGCTGTTTCAACAGCCGGACCACCAGGATAACGTACATCACGCTAGAGAAAGAAAAACGAACGATTTTCGTTTGGGTGACGGTCAAATTCTTTCAAATTTACCTGCTGAAAACCCGTCGGATAACCATATTGAGGCGCCGACATATATGGTGCTTGTCCAGACATACTTCTATGCGTTCATTTTTTTTGAATCACAGCTATTTTTAAAACTAAAAACAAATCGAGTGCATTAAGTAAAAACGTAAACAAGGAATGTTGTTCAGGAGGGAAATGTGGGAGAATGGCAAAAAAACGATTGTTTATTTTTATAGTTCTTTTTAATAAACAAAATAATAATTAAGACAAATCGTCACGTATACGAATATGCTTATGTATCTACGGTAATGCAACGAGTGGCGACAAAATAACTTCAGAGAAAAATAAAACGTAACAGTTTGATTAGTTAGTTAAGTCACACTACTTGATTTTTATTCGTGTCATCTTTAGAACAAATTGCATCAAAGTGAAAGAGGTCGCTAAAATACGCGTTTGTATCAAGAGCACGCATTAAGCATAGATGATATATGTTCTAGATACTTATGAGAAACATAAAATAAGGGAGTCATAACGAGAGAAAACGCTACTATTAGCATTTTCCTTAAATTCACATATTAAATATTACAGAAGAAATGATTCTATATAACTATACGACTACATAACAGGTGTGGACGATATTCTGAGTGTGCTCGTAGTCGCGAGAAGTCATACTTTGTGTTATACATGGCTCCAGTAAGAAAAAGTACAATAAAATGCATCAATATAAAAAGCAACAAAAATGAAAGGTAAACTTGCCACTGCTATTCTCATATCAGCCTATTACAAGACTAATTTAAATGTACAAGAAGCGATTATCCAGTTATTCGAAATTTTCATATCATACACTATACATACAATTATTAAATGTATAATTGATGAGAACACATTAATTTTGACGATAAAATTCCATTTAAGAATAGGCACATTATAACATCTAATAATGCACAACATTCTGAGTTTAATACAATGCTGATCGATCTAGGACAATCAGATAAGAATTTCTCAGTTTTTGATTGTCAAACAAATCGGCCATGTGCAATATAATCGTAGGAAAAAAGGAGTGCGTAAAAATCCCGTTCATTCATTCTGATATTAACAAAGAATGGTACTGACGGCACTAGCAATTAGTTAAACAAGCTATGTAATAAATTGCCGCGAATTTACAAATTCTCGTCATGTAGGGCGTGCAATTTGGAGAATTATAATCTATTTCTAGTCAAGTTCATGTTTCGTGTAAGCTTCAAGGAAGAGATAATCAGCAAGATGAAAGCAATTCAAGAGACAAAAAAACTTATCAAATACACATCAAAGCGAGTTGACGAAATACCAAGTAGTTTACCGGATAGAAATACCGATACTGATCCTTAACAAAAATAACTGTCTGAATAATGTCAAAGACATACGAAGTACCATGTTTAATTAGGAAAAAAATTGCAGATAACAAAGTGCATGAATGAATGAATGAAAGAATGAATGAGTGAATACTTCTATTAATAGTATCATAGAAAAAGCAAAGTAATTATTTCTGTCATAGAAAAATACTCAAAATTAAGGGTGCCGTCTTAGTATTATTGTTAGGAAAATGCGAATCCTTTTTTGTCAGAATTAAAGAAATAACTGAATGCTTTCTTGTTTTAATTTAAAAAATAATGTAATGCTTCAACATTCATATGAATTTAGCATTAGTCTAGTGCAAACACTTATGCTTCCTAGAAGCTGGTTGACAATGTTTCGTCATGAAACTTATCTTTCCAAAAATAGAACGGATTTGCTTTCTTTTGGGAATTAACTTGAAACAACAAAATAATTTTGGCCTATTTTAGGAACTAGTCGAGTTATTATTACACTCATGTTTATTCAATACAAACCCCAAAGCATTAAATTAATTTTTGCAGTTCTATTACAGGAATATTAAAATTAGAATTAATTAATTCAATAGTAATTCTATGCAGAAGATCCTAATCGAAACACAAGAGACAAGAACGTTATATTATAATACACAGTATGGTCAATCAAACAAAAAGGTAAAGGCAAAATCAATGAAACATTGAGATAGATCTAGTGAACATATTGAAGTAAACGTTAAATAGCTCGATTGTATCGTGACTGTTAACGCAATCTGGTACTTCAAATAAGATAGCCAAAATGCAAACAATACATCAATTATAGAAAAAAATAGGTCACATCCAAGAAAATTCAAGATTTGTGCTCTTAAATTAGTGCGATCTTCTTTATGAACTATTCAAAGCGAACTCAAGTTTATGGCTTCAAGAGAGTAGAGCACCACGAGGAGCCATGCACATGGTTATGATCAATGATGCGTTCTCAGTGCCAACCAAAACTACGTATATCGCTTCTCTTGTTTTTCTCTGAAAAATATACTGTCAAGGATAGAGTAATGTATAAGTAGAAGAACGTAAGGAGTATTCGCTCGTTTTTTTTCTCTTGTGTAGATGTTCTCACTAGTATACTACGGAAATAATCAATCAAGCAACGACAGTTCTAAAAATTGAAATAAAAGTCTGGTGAAGAATTTTTCGAAACATCAATGATAAAAACAAATCAATTCATGGATATTTTCTTCAAAATCAACTTGTTTCCGAAATAAATATCATATGTACACGTTTGCATGCAAATACTTTCGTTCAAACGGCACAGCATGATGAAATCTTCGAGATTACACTTGCTTTAAGAAAGTTGAACTACATGCCAATAAAAATAATCGCAAAATCAAATCTTGAAATATATCTCAGACTCGATCAATATAATATACAAAAAGTAGATATAATCAAATAATCTTATCTCCCCATATTGCTTTCGTTGAAAAATTTTCATTGATATTCTTAAGTCAATAATTTATTGGTAAAACTCTATGCACGTAAAAAGTCAACATACGTCTACATTTATACCTTCGCTATTATTTCTGAACTTTTATACATAGAAATGTTGATTGATAATTTTTAAATATAATCCAGTAATGTAGTGCTCGAATATAATTCCTTTCCTTTTCGTAATTTGGTGATATCAGCCACAGTTAAAGATATTTCCGGATGTTTTTTATTTTCTCGTGGAAATGTATGCATTAAAATATTATATGCATGTTGAAATTCTTCCAGTGCTTTTTTAACGGTTTGCTTTTTAACAGACAGACAACGAGCAATACCATTTCGAGTTTTCGCAATATCGGGATGCATATTTGGTAATGACTGTTTTTGTATTATTAAGGCCATTTGAAAACATTTTTCAGCTTCCTTGATATTTTTTCCAGTAAAATGTGCATAACCTATTCCAATATATGATTTTGCAACATCCGGATGGATATCAGGTAACATTTTACATAGTGCTTCACTTCCTATGGTAAAATAGTCTAACGCTGGTTCGTTTTGATGTGAACCAATTATATTAACAAAACCAAGAGCAATACTAATACGAGCTCGAAGCATTTTATCTGTTGCATCTGAATCGATTTTCATTAGGAGTGTACGTCCCTTTGCAATATTATCTTGCGATGATAATAAATATACATAAGCACGTAAGAGGTTTGCATCATCGGAATCTTCTGGTAAATGCTGAAGATATTGATTTGCTCGTTCAAGTTGGTTTTGACGTATAGCTAATTCAGCTAAATCTTGATAATGGTTGTTGGTCTGTAGCCATTTTTCTGCTTCATAATACAAACCTTTATATATGAGAATTCGACCAAATGCATAGTGACGATCTTTCAGATCTGTTAATTTTTTTCGATAATAACCATATAAAGTTTTCATCGATTGCTGTACATCCAGTGTTGCGCATAGATTCAAACCAATTAACCAATAAGAATCGGGATGTGCACCTTGTGTTTCAACATATTCAATTTTCATGATACGATGTCGAGATCCAAACCAAAATAAAACGAGATCATCTTGAATCTCACTGTAGGGAACAGTACGATTATTTTTCTCAACATTTATTTCGAATATAACTTTATTATTTTTTTCTTCAGTTTTTTCATTTTTTATTGAATCCAATGCATTGCGTCGACTTGCATATGATTTGAAAAATTCCGTAAAAATAATAGTTTCACCAATGCGAAATTTCATGGTATTTAGTTCATCGGTAGTTAACCATGTACCATAATCTACTTTAATCGTGGTTTTATCATTCATAAAACATTCATGTTCCTTGGTTAATTGTCGATAGAATGACCTTATGAACCAACGTAGTGTCCATAATTGAGTGAAATTAGTAGAATTTAAATTAAGAAAACATAGATCATCTTTATACCATTGCTCAATAGGTGTGTTAGGTTGGAAGTAGACTATTTCTTCTTTGTCTCGGTCTTGATTTTTGTTTCCCATATGTGTTTCACAATATTTCTTGAAATCCACAGCACCATCATCGTCATCATCATCACGATCATCATCAGAGTTTTTAAGTAAAATATCAAGTGCAAGTTGATTATAGAAATTATTATCAACCGTAAAGCGTTCTGGTCCGGTTGCTACAAATTCTTGCTGTTCTTGTTCTTCCATTTGTTCCGGTTGATCATCCATCGATTGATATTGTTGTTTCATGATGTTGTGTACGTCATGTTGAATGCATTTAAATATTTTGCCCAAATCCGAGTCAACACATCGAACTTTGTCACATTTGTGTGCCCATTGATTATGTTTAGTGATATCAAAACAATAAACATAAATATTTTTAACTTGTGGTAATGGTTGCAAACGATCTGGGACGAGCATTTGACCATATTTTCCCGAAACTAGAACTGATATACAAGATTTTTCACTGTCAGCTGATTCAACAACTTCAAGACATGCTCCAGGGTCTGTAAATATAAATACTTGTTCAAAAAGTGAACGAAAAATATCTTTCGCATTTGGATCTTGACTAACACTATCATCAAGCCAAGCAAGTGCAAGACCATTCTGTATTTCTGGTTTGTCTTTATTAGTTTTGTGCTTTGTTGTAGACGTCGCCATATTGATCGCACTTTTCTTCCAACGTAAAATGTAACGATGTGAAATTTAGTAGTTTTTATTTTATTCTTTCTTCTTCTCTGATACTACATAAATGTGTTGATTTAGGGGGTCTTTTTTTCTTTCTTTTCTTACCCTCGAGAATGGCCATGAGACATACTTGTTGCAGGTAAAATCTTTTGTTGCATGAGCAAGTAAAAGTATGAATGCCTAATCAAACGTTTTCAGATTTATAACTTTCTATGAAAGGACTGTAGGAAATTTAAAAAAAAGCATTTTCTTATAATAATGCCATGTTGTTTATTTTTTCTTACAATACACATTTCATTGTATGGTTTTCAATACGCACATTGCTTCAGTTCATATTTTTTTTTATCTAAACTATATATTTCAACTGCTAAATTAGAGTCCGTCAATTAAATATTATATTTAAAGTCCATTTACGCTGTGTTTGAGTGTACAAAATGTCATTGAAATGAAGCTATGACGAAATGAATCATTCTTTCTTATCAAATATCAACTCTGCTAATAGCTTCTTAGTTTTAAGTATCAGAGCATATGACTAACTTCACTAACAGTAATTGAACTAAAGAATTTAGTACTCTGAAATTTTCTTAACATAGTTTAATATTATGATACATAATAATGAACGATAATCATGTATTTTCTATAAATCTGAGATAAATTAAAGCTAGTTGTAACCAAATTTTTACTTTATTAGCTCAATAATAACATCGAATAATTATGAAATATGTTGAGTATTCACTAGATCCTTTATCAGAAAAACTTGAAATGCTATCCAACACAATAAAAACCAAAAAAAAACACTGTAATAAAATGATTCAAAATACGATTTGATCTAAGTTCGACTCGATTTTTTTTAATCTTTGGTTTAAGATTTATGTATTTTTCGTTCGGTTTCTACGTTAAGACACAAGTAAACGTCACACGATGATGTGCGAAAAATATGGCAAAGAACATGCTTTATCTTATATAAACTACCTTGTAAAAAGCACAATACATTAGTTGACGCTGAGAAATTGAAAAATAAACGATCAAGGTTTCTCGTTATTTTTTAGAAAGAAAAAAATGCTTTTAACAATTATTCCGATATCTATTGTTGTCTGTGTTGTTGCATTCTACGTATGGACAACCAATAATCGTTATGATTATTTCAAACATCGTGGAATATCTGAACCTGCACATCGTTTCTTTTTTGGTCATTATAAAATGTTATGGTCCGCGAAATCATTGTCAAAACAATTAAAAGAATGGACTGGCCAATATGGCTCCATTTATAGATTATTCATAGGTACAACACCCATGTATGTTGTTTCCGATGTTATTAAACAATTCTCATCGTTCCGTTCACGTATGATAGGAAATATATTACGTATAGAAACTGACAAACGAATTCATCTTTTCGAGCTTTTGGATCAAGATGGCGTCGTCAACGGCATGCTACTAATCCAACATTTTCATCTGCTAAACTTAAATTAATGTCTCCTCTAGTGAGTGGACGTATCGAAGCTATGTTAAACAAAATATCAACGATGACGACTACTCAACATAAAGAAATCAACATGTATGAATTATACAAACGATTGACTATGGATGTTATCTGTAAGTAAATCAATCTGAATGATATATACATTTTTTTTACACTAGCTATCTACGTATTTTTAAGTCGTTGTGTATTTGGTATTGATACGGATATGCAAAATGATATACATAATCCATATTTACTAAAGTCAGCGGAAGTTTTTAAGACAGATGCTGATCATATGTTACTGATGCAATTCAGTAATTTTATTCCTTCTTTAGCACGTCCTCTACACGATATTTTATTTTCTACCGCTGAATTTCGTCGCCGATTAATTAAAGCGACACCTGTTTTCAGTAATTTTATAACAGAACTTCCACGTTTATGGTTGATAAATCGTGTACGAGAAGTTGTGAATCAACGAGTGAAATCTTCATCGAATACGAAAGAACGCGTGGATTTATTACAACGTATGATGGATGCTTCAACGATCCATCCAGTCATAGCAAGCTAACGACATGAATCTCTTCGACAGATGATAAATCTTTCTTTGATGGTACATACGTATATTTGAATTGATTATTTTCTTTTCGTCCAATGCTGCAAGGATGAGAACATCAGTTCATTGTAAAGAGTAATTTACATATATCATTCTCTTATAAGTGTATTTTCTTTATGTTAAAAAAAAATCAATAAACATATTAGAAAGAATAGTAAACAACATATTTCCTTATCTAAGAGATCATTTTCGATAATCAAACATGTTGAACATTATAGTCTCGACCATAATTTTGTACAGCGCTAAGAATGCTGAAAACTTAAAAACATCAAATGACGTAAAAAGGTATTGAGTAAAACGATCAATATTTCGTTTATTTGAGTTATTCATAGGTGAAAGAGTTTCAAGTTTGAGTGCGACCGATTCCATTAGTTCAAGAGCAGTAACTAACGCAAATAAATCATGCTAAAATACGTGAACGTCTGTAGGATTACAAGAACAATACTTGTCGAGCGTAAAAGAGTGAAATAGATTATTTTACTAATCAGATGTCGAATTGGCAATGATCTTTAATAAAAATACTTTCAAGTTAAATAGTTTTGAAGAAATCACTAGTTAACTTGAAGTCTTCTCTCATATGAGTATGTCTAGTATTTTTCAAGAGATAAAATCGCTCTTTTTTGCATTAAACAATAGCATATTCGAAATTTTTACTGAGAAATAATTACTATACAGTGATATTTTTTTCGTCAATTTTAGGATACTGCCGATGATCATGTAGCGGCGAAAGTATTGAAATTCGAAGAACTAATACCGAATATTTTCCTTTTTATGGTGGCCGGTGATGAAACAACATCAACAGCACTCTCTAGTCGAACTTTTTTTTCTGCGCTGGACATGCGCGGACCTCAAGTTTGGTCCATCATAGCACACGACTTTCTTGCTCAAGACAAGAGCTTGAGCTCGCCGAAAGGTCTCAAGTTTTGTCCATAGCGCATGATTTTCTTGATCAAGATTCTCAAGTATCTCCTGCGCAGACCAAAACAAGTTCGTCTAGGGCTTGCTTATTCAAGTCATGTCCTAGCTACTAGACCTGAAATTCAAGATAAACTTACTGAACAGATCAATTAACATAATTGGGGAAAAATTATGCAAAAGAGAACTATGAAATGGCTAATATTCTTCCGTATCTAGATCTACTTTTACGCGAAGTTCTTCGAATGTTATCCCATAACTGTTAAAGCAATGGCACGTGAATGCAATACAAATGCAACTGTTTGTGGGCACACAATCGAAAAAGGTCTGCCAATCAAAAATAAAAACTATGAATTTACAATCAACTATTGACTTTTGTCTTACGTAGTATTATTCAACCCGATGTATTCAGTATTCATTATGATCCAGACTTATGGGGTCCAGAAGATCCAAATCTTTTCATACCAGAACGACATTTAGTTAAAAGTCATGCGATTTGCATTAATGGAATTGAAAATGTGTTTAATTGAATTGCTTCAACAATATCGAATATTACCTAGTGATGAAACTGAAGAAGGATTCCAACTAAGAGAAAAAGTTGTCATTCAACCCTCGGCTATATATGTCAAACTTGAAAAAATCAGATTTTCAACATGATAAAATACAATGAAAACTTCTACTCAAGACATGGACATAATATTTTTTTGTTCGGATGACAGAACTTTTTTTCGCACTGTTCTATCTTGTCTAGTGCTGTTACTTGACTATTACTTTTAATTGTAACAACACGAAAAATGTAAATATAATTTTCGTTCGTATAAAAAAAGGATGCATAAAATTGTTTATTTTTAAAAAATAACGATCAACAAATTTCTACCAAGTAGCTCAAGAAAAAAGTGTTCGGATAAGTATATTCTGTTATCCTATCAGGCGTTTCTCTATTTATCTATAAGAGAAATATTCTTTCATTATTATTTCCAAAATAAACAGCTCGTTCGTCTTGATATAATAAATATGAAGATTATATTTAAAAATAAGGTAGAATATCTTTTATTTTATGAACAAAGAACATTATTCATCAATAAAGTTGATTTTATATCTCAGAAGATATCGGTTGAAATTATATAGATTGTTTTGTTTAGTCTATAATATGATTATAATCAAGTAAAATAGTGTGACTTCAATTTATTCATAATCAAATAATAATACTTTTCAATTCTGCAGATGATTCCAGAATTCTATTGATATAAAAAAAATAATGCATCGCTCAATCATAATCATGAGCCTCTGTGACCAGTGTCCTGAACGATGCATGTTTGTATTTAGTAAATAACGTCAAATGACTTTTAAAAAAACTATCAAAATAACATGCTTGGAATATTCCTAGGGACACAACGCCAGATAGTTGTCTGCCAATGACAGTTCAAGTCTCAGTTATGCTTAAAGAAAAAAACTGATAACTAATAGCGTAGCATAACAATTTTTGATCAAGACAACAATTAGAACTGGATGGTAGTTAGTACAAAACAATTATAACCTGTTGTGATTTTCTGCCAGGTTACTAGAATAAATGTATTCTGTGTTGTGGATTCATTTTTTTTAGTAGAAAATTGATTATGCTTATATCATTACCATTAGTAGTGTCATATATCGAAAAATTTTAATTTGCATCCGCATGCCCATGAATAGATACTGCATATATTTTGAAGGATCCGCATCTCTTTTGTGAATGATGTATCTTCAGCAGTAAATAATTGAATTTTCAAACATAATATTAAAGTTATATATGTCAGCGTCCAATCTCGGATTCAGGCCAATCTAAGACTCGCCTAGGCCAATGTTAGATGTCAATTATGGCCTAGTCGAAACTGAAATTTCAGATTGGACTAACACTATTTCAGGCCATTCTCGGATTGATCAAATATATCCAGTCCAATCTTAGATTGGCCTAAAATTGTTAGGCGAATCTGAGATTCGACTAGTCCAATGTGCTATTCATATATTCT
>CAJNYU010004112.1:6323-23716 GCA_905331475.1 Rotaria socialis | reverse complement strand
TTAAAAAACTTTCGACAAACTATTAGAGAGGATGGAACTTTGTATAAATAATCATGGTGACTATTTTGAACATTTAATAAAATAAAACTCGAACTTTCTCTTTGTCTTTATATGTTTTTTAATAATCTGAGAATTTTTTGTACGACCTAAGTATTAGCTAGTGTCAAAGTAAATGCTGAGCTCATCGCACCACCAATGACTTGCCGATAGAACTTTCTCTCATAAACAAAAACGTTTTCTTTAATGACGATAAGAGCTAACTTTCGAATAATATCAATTGGAATATTTTGAACTTTTTGATAGTCATGTTGAAGGAGAAATTCAATTAGAATATCAAGTGATTCTTCTTGTGGTAACATCGTATATAAATCTGTAATATCAAACGTGCATAAATAAGTTTTAGGTTTGAGATACCCATTTTTTGTACATGCTTCTAAACGATGAATCAAATCAACTCCGTCAATAATTGTGGTTGAACGTGTATGTTTATCAAATATTCATCGGATTAATTTGTCCAAAAACTTTGAAATTTCTGTTGTTTGCATATTCATTGATGATACAATAGGCCTCAGTAGTGTTCCTACTTAATAAAATGCGTTGAATAGAGATAAGAATCAAAAATTAAAAATAAATTACCTTGTGGGGTTCAGGAATGAAGTACAAATAAGCTAACTGAACTTTTTCTTGTTTCAACATTATTTTATCTAGCTGTCACGATAGAATATATTTTTTTGAACGAAGACGATTGAGTAAAAGAATAACTTTCTCAAATACACTCCATAATGGATTAAAATCTAATTCAATATAAGCGCCAGTTTTTTGTCGATAAGCTTCTGCTTTCTTTTCATAATCAGCTGAATTACCAATATGAAAAATTCCACTTTTATCTGTCTCGCGAAGAATATGTTTTTCCTTCTTTAGTCTATATTGAATCGATTTCATTAGTTTGAATTCTTTTCGTGTTTGACATACAGTGTGGTGCATAATTATAAGACCACTTGTTCTCAAATTAAACTAAGTGAAATGAGCCATATTTTTAGTGATTTCACATAGATGAGACATAAGAATAACGCTATAAAATTTTCAAGCNTTGATTTTCGTGGCAATTTCTCGATGGGATTTATTTTTCTTGTGTAATGCTAAAATCAACTTTCTTTCACTTTCTGTTAGTTGTATTTCACTGGGCATGTTATAGCTTAAATCTCAGTGTTATCCTGTGTGTTAATTTTATTCAAAGTCACTGATGATTCACTTAGTATTAAAAACCAATCATGTGGTCTTATATTTATGCACCACCAAAATGGAGGTAATTCTAGATATATAGGAAAATAAAAAGACTCCCGCTTGAAAATTTTATAGCGCTATTCTTATGAATCATCTATGTGAAATCACTAAAAATATGGCTCATTTCACTTAGTTTAATTTGAGAACAAGTGGTCTTATAATTATGCACCGCACTGTATGTTTAGATAAGATAATAGAGTCATATATTGTTGATGCAGACTTGTTTCCAATTGTTGAGAGAATTCTCTGATTATTGTTGCTGTTAGTGGAATATGATGCTCACGGATAAGATAACGAGTTATCACATTCATAATGTTCTTATGTTCTTGCTTCACACATGTTTTTCTTGATATTTAAAAGAATGGAGAGAATTTTGATTTGACCTGATATAATTAGGTCGTTGAAAGAGAAAACGTATCAGAACATGAATAGAAAATAATAAATTAACGATTGAGATAATGCTATAAAAGAAAGATATCGTCTTACTACTTTTGGAGAGATAATCTAATTGAAGCCTATTCAATGCTATTGTAGGAACATCAGCAATGATGTGTGGATAAACATCGACTATTTGCTGTTTCGATAATAAATGACGGTGATGCTGACGTACTAATTTTACATGGACACACGCTTCTCTATAACGAATTTGACGTATTAATTGATTGGTGTGATGACTCAAATAGTATTTCAATAAGGTCATTGAAATACCTACTTGAGTATGTTGATGATTTAAACTTGTTTGTATAAGTTTAGACTCAAACATATTGATTTCATTTTGATACAAATCTTCATAATGTTTAAGTTTCAATTCATATTTTTTCAACTGATCATTAAGTTTTCGAGGTTGTAATTCTTGGATAATTTTATTAGCTTCATTTCCAAATAAATTTTGATATGTAGCTATTGTAATGTCATCGAATGTCATAGATGTCACAATACCTTTACACTGGGTATCATGATTTGGAAGTCATAATACCCATCGAACTCTTTTGGGAATATTACCCCAAGGGTATCCACGTCGATATAAATATATGTTTCAAGTTGAGAAATTTTCGTTGTTTTAGGATATTACTATGGATGTTAATTTACAGTTTATTTAACTTATATTTAAATTCGCGAAAATTAAAATACAATTTTTTGATTAAATTCTACCAAGTTAGATTTAAGATTTAATTGAAATTTAATTTTTTTTAGTTTTAAATTTAATAAATTGTTTCGATGGATACTCATTATCTCTATCAGAAAATTTCTTGGCGGTACGCTAGGGGTAATACCCCAAAACAACTCGAATTCCTCAACTGTTGCTATTTATAAATAAATAAAAAATCTCGCAATCGAAAAGAAATTATGCAATATAACAGGAGACCTTAAACAGAAATAACCTGAAATTAAGGCACAGGATATCATCGTCACATTGGCTGCTCCCATAACAGTATCGTCTAAAATTTGCATTTGACTACACGCCTACAACTATTATCATAAAAATGATCCCATCAGTCACATTTCCGAATAAACCATGCCATTATGTGAATACAGAAAGTGAAAATAAAAGCTACTAATCACATGCATCTACTTATGAGAAGCAAGCTATCACATGACACCTTCTCCAAATACAAAGCCAACAATAATTCCTATGGAAAGATTTTTCATTTCCAACATAATGGATTCTCAAATATTTTCGACATGTAAATAAAAATCAACTGCCTGATGAGACCCTTTAACATGGACAAAACACGTCATGGTTGCTACTATAAACACACCCGCACCCTTTCGTCAATACTGTATTGCTGTCATGTGCAGTATTTCAGTAAAGCGTAACTGTGCTCGTAAAGAACATAAAGGAAGAATGAAAACGAACAAACCAACGTGAATGTGCAGCTTATGCTGAAGACGAAAAAAAGGAGGTACGCTTGTTGCCACACTGAAAAAGTAAAAAACAGGAGATATTCTATAAGGTAAAAAATTGGCCTTGACAACAGCAGCAACAGTGAGTAAATTGTTATGAATATTCGAAATACAAAAGCAGTGCTTTTGAGTTTGTGTGAAACTTGTTAATGAGCTGCTGCGAATATTTGAGATAAACACAGTGATAAGCTCATTTTATCATTAACTGTACTTCCTAGAGACTACTTAAAACGTGATTCTAATATAAAATCAAAGTAAATTGAGCTGATTTTGCAGGTGTGATAAATAGGCACTCCTTTTCCAACATCCAATGCAGATATACATAAATTGATTAAACATAAACTTTGATGAATGCAGCCAATTTCATGAAAGAATTTGGTTACTTCTCATTTGCGATCACACATTGCTTAATTTTGCTTAATTATGAACCATGCATTCAAAAATAATCGTTTGAAACGAATTCAGTTTATAAGTAAAAATTGTTTCCACTCTTGATTGCATTCTGCATGAAACCTAGTCGATGAGTGTTTACTGCAATGTTTAAGAAAGAAGTGAATGAAATGTTACGCGCTTTTACATTATGAGTTTACCAAATACATTGATCGCGTAAATTTTTACTTGGAATCACGAGCAAGGAAGCAAAATAATCGTATATAGTCAATGTGAGTGATAATTTTGATCCAAATTCAATGGGGACTTAAAATCTGTTTCGACACAGTTGATAAATTTTGTTCACTATTCTGATTGGAAAGTGTATTGAGGGATTATGTATTAGAAGCGATCAAATATCGATAACCAAATTATAACCTATATTATCACACGTTTTCTTGTCTTTAATGATTATGTCATCGATGAATGTTTAATTTACTGCTCCAAGGAAAATGAAGCTTTTGTGGCAGTCATACTGATCGATCTGCTTTAATAAGTTTAGATAAAATAGTTATTTAAGAACAAGACAGCAAGAATACTGCATTGCCAAACTAAATCTGAAATCGTATTGAAAACAAGAGCGAGCTCTATCAACTTTAATTCTTGAAAATGAACAAAACTGTCAATTCTGGAGTTAGTGTTGAAGAAACAGCTTTCAATATGTAAAGAACAAAAATTGAAACGTTTAAGGTATTTCTTATGTATTGAGAGTTCATATAAAAATATTTCAAACTGGATTAAACTAAGATATCTTTTAATATTATATGGGATGTGGGTGTGGGTGTGGATGTTTGTGTGGGCATGGTTGTTGATAACAGAATCAACCACCCACACCCTTATCAATCCGATCGTATTATTGATTTTTGTTTTCATTCTACTGTACTTTTTATTACAGTATAGAACCCAATAAAAAATGAAGGGATATAGTAAGAAGGGTCAATATGTATTCTGGAATTTTGTTTCGTTATTGATGTATTTATGGGTGTGCAAGAATGAATAATAATAATAGAAGAAAGCAGTTAGCGCAATCTCTTTGGGACTAAAAATATGAAACACGTTGTAGCTACTGGTACTATTCAAAATATTACTGCTTTCTACAATCTACTGTAGGGCCAATTTTTTCATCATCTTTTACGTAGTTTTCGAGAACTGCAATAAGAAACAATTTCTATCTTCTCATGAGATCCTAGTGGTATATGATCGTTCATCACGTATCAAAAAATGTCTGTCACGTCTGTGATGAATTGTCAGAGATTTTCTAGCTTGTCTGTCAAGTTAGTGGGGGGGGGGGGGCGGGGGGGGTAGGGGGAGCGGGCTGGGNCCCGCCCCCCCCCCCCCGCCCCCCCCCCCCCCCCCCCCCCCCCCCCCCCCCCGCCCCGAGGAGACTGGAAGGTTCCACATTTTTACCCTATATACTATAACACCTCTTGTAGGTCGCGTTTCACAAAAGAATCTTTTATTTTTAGGTTTCATAATGAAAATTAATTTTTTTTTCTTTTCTCAGTTTTATCTTTCTGTTTTCAACTAGAACAACAATGAACTCATGATGATAAAAGAAGAAAAAACTTCTTCTATTTCTTTTTCGATTTCTATTTAAATAGTGTGGACACCGTTACGTGCCAGTACGATTGACATTCCAGAAAATGCTCATTGGCAACAAAAAGGTATCACTGTTGCTGGAGGAAATCGATCAGGCAGGGCACTGAATCAACTCTATCACCCAAATGGTTTATTTGTGGACGATGAACAGACTGTGTATGTTGCTGATCGCTTGAATAATCGCATAGTACAATGGAAAGCGAATGCAGCGACTGGTGAAATTGTTGCTGGTGAAACTGGACTATCGAATAGAGTTAGTCAAATAGGTTTTCCAACAGATGTGATTGTCGACAAAGAGACTGACAGTCTCATCATTTGCGATCGTTCGAATAGAAGAATGGTTCTATGGCCTTGTCAAAATGATGCATGCGCAACAACGATTATATCGAATATAGCTTGTCGAGGTTGGACCATGGACGAGAATAGATCTCTCTATGTTAGTGACAACGAAAAACATGAAGTGAGACGATACCGAATAGGAGAATCTCAAGGAACAGTCGTTGCAGGTGGGAATGGAGAAGGGAATCGTCTCGATCAACTGAAAGAGCCACGGTACGTATTCGTCGATCGAAATCATACAGCATACGTGTCTGACTGTTACAATCATCGTGTAATGAAATGGACAGAAGGTGCACGAGAAGGCATTGTCGTCGCTGGTCGTGAAGGACAAGGACGTGGTCTTCAACAATTGTCATATCCTCGCGGAGTCGTTGTCGATCAGTCGGGCACCGTCTATGTGTCTGACGGTGGGAATCATCGAATCATGCGTTGGCCTAAAGGAGCCACAGAAGGAACTGCTATTATTGATGGTCAAGAAGCATCAGTGGGTGGACCCGTTGGTTTATCCTTCGATCGTCATGGCAATCTCTATGCAGCCGAGTTCTACCGTCATCGTGTGCAACGTTTTGATTTAATTCAATAAAAATGAAATTCGATTGCACTGATTTTGAAACAATTATCTAGCTTGCGTGCGGGCATACAACCAAGAACGACCCTGAAGTGGTTGCGTCGAGTGTAAAGCTCATACACACGAAAGAAGACCCACGTCATGTACAGATTTCCACTGAGATAATCTACATAAGTGAGCCCGAAAGACTTTTCGTGTGCTAGAGACAACAGAACCGTTTCCGAATCGGTGTTCAAGGTCACGTGTGGGAAGATCATAAAAGAACAGAGAACTCTATTCAAGCCCCTTCTCTTTCTAACCAATCTCAATGTTTACGACTAGAAACTCAATCTAAACTAAAGCCTAAACCGCCCCCCCAGCCATGTCACTCTCGATGCCGTAACACATTCTCCGACTTTGCATTGGTACTTTGTTTTGGATGACTAAATCCTGTTGGTCGAATTATATGCATGAAAATAAAAGCACAAAAATTCGACTTAGTTTATCTGTTCTTTTATGTCACTTGATATTAATCTTATTGATCTAAAATAGAAAAGAAAAAAATATTTTAAATAAGAAAGTGTCTTAAGGGCCACCTTCCCCCCAGAATCGATTTACCACTTAGGATCATCCGTTTCTGCTGAAATCTTGAGGGCGTGGGTGTTGCTGTCGGTATAATTCAAGGATATAGGCGATTGTGCGTGTTTTGATGAGCTTCTATTGAAAATAATCACATCCACTCCAGGCATCTCAAAAATTTATCTATTTATATTGAATATCTTTTGTGAATAATACCCTGAAAATTTGTTATGTGGAACTCACATATATTTTCGAAGAAAATGGTGAGTGTAAGTTTAAAGAAGAGATTTTTGCGGCTCCCCGCCCCCCCCTCCGCATTACAGACATTAGTGAGTTTAAAATTGTGCTAATTAGGAGCTTGACTAATTAGGCTGCTATTTCTTCCTATTTCAATTACAGACTACACGAAAAAAGCAATGTTTACCCATTACAGACCATAGAAACTAGTCTCTGCCCTTGTTAAATATACAAGCTAGTAATTAATACTCAATTACAGACATAAGTGAAAATAGGGAATGATCTAATTATAGGTTTTGGAAATCAGGGTAGATTTTTCAGTTGATTTATTTTGAATTATTTTAGTAAGCCGAAGGGATATATGTGAGCTCCACATTTTAGCCCCAAAGGGGACTGAACTAACAAGCTTTTTGTTTTAAATCAAGATTCTATTCTCCTTTTCGATTGGAGTTTCTACAAGGATAAAATTTCATATTAGAATTTTTCCATCTTATTCTTCAAACTATAACAATGTTCTTAGAAGCAGTGAAATTTGATTAAACTCAATGTAAAAAAATATATAAATATTTAGTTCGACTGTTTTTCATTGAAATAAAGCATCAGGTATTAGTTTATCAATAACAAATCAATCCTCTTTTGGTGCAAAAGGCTTCGAAAATTATTTAGGATAAAAACACAAAAATAACTAATGAATTGCAGGAAAAACTAAAAGAAAATCAGAAGTTAAAGATTAAATATTATTTTAAACCTGAAATAGGCGAACGATTAATGTTGAAAAGTTTTCTTGATGCTGATTCATCTAAAGTAAAAATTTTAGAAGTTTTTTAGGATTACTATTCTGTGTTTTAGTTCACTATAATATTTTCATTAATGCCCTCAAATGACTTTAAATAATTTTGATTTTGTAATTATTTAATATTAATGCCATCTCGTGTATATTATGATGAACCATCAATATATAACGCATATGGAAAGTTTAATGTGATACTACTTCAGTTCAAGGGCATTTAAAAACATATTTACTTGATGAAAACGTATTTCAAATAAACTAACAATAAAAAGGGGGCGTGGGTGTCCCTCTTGCACGATTTGCCTGTTTTTGAAAGTAACACCCACACCCCAAGGGGGAAATAGCGGACTTCAATCCAATGAAGTCCAGTGGAGTCCAGTGGAGTCGTTTGAAATTCTAAAGAGCACTTCACAAGTATATTATAGACATGTAATACTGCTGTATATTGATTTTACTTTTCATCACCTGTTACATAGAATTAAACTGGTATTGGCTCCACTTTTGAGATGTTCGCACAGTATCTGTGCACCACCCATATACAACACATTCAATGAATAGAAAAATTTTAAATTCAACAAAATATACCTTTTATTGAAAAAAATCAAACAAAAACTATAAAAAAAAAGAAAAAACCATTTATATTATCATTTATTGACCTATTGCACGCGAAATAATCGATCATTTTAAAGTTTACTTTTCTCTTCTGTTAACAACCAACAAGCAGTTTGTTTGTGTAAAAATTGTGTATCATGATTTTATTTCACTTTAAAATAGGTATGTTCAATATGAGGCTCCACTTTATCGGCAACTTTTACTCCAGAGAAGTCTTTCTTTGTAGTATTTATTAAATCTTGAGTGTTATTTTGTTCATCTTCATCAGTGTAATCGTTGTTAATAGAGCTATCATCATTGTCCTCATTCATGTTGAAATCATTTGTTGTGTCATCTCCATCTTCATCATTATCATCGTCACTTTCAAATACTTCATCATCTATATTGCTTATTTGAGAAGAGTAATTATGTTTTTGTGAATTGAAATTTAATTGTCGAAATAAATATTCACTTAATGTTTTTAATTCAAGAACATGTTTTTTTCCAATAAGTTCAATATATCTAGACCATCAAGCATATAAACAGCATGATGATAGGCATCAGTAATAACTTGTTCGATGTCTATTTCATTAATTTCAAGTTGACTGTGTGTAAATGATGATTGACATTCAACCCGATGTTTATAATGAACCGGAAAGACTAACTTTTCAACTGAACCATTATGTAACTGTTTACATTTAATGTCATTCAATAATGATAATCTTTGGGCACGTCGTAGAAAATTATGTACTGTAAAGTTGACTATGGCTGAATAAATTCCACTTAACGCTCGCGTATTTCTAAAAATTGATTCACAAGCTTGCGAGTTAAAAATAGGAATATTCAGTGCTTGTGGTGGTTACTGCTTTTGTTTGACAAGTAAAATTAAATATAATAAATTATGAGCATTTATTTCAACCGATAAATATGCTGGTTGTGTAATAAAATATCTGCTTTTATTATTTTTTCTGGTTTGTGTTTAATTAAATGTTTTAAATTTAATCCAGGTAAACCATATGGTAAAGATCCAGGTAAATTTAATCTAAGAAATTCATAGGTCAATTTACCACCCAAAATATACAACGATAAAGCAAAATTCTTAATCGAATTACTATATCGAAAATTATTTTTCGATTTTGTCAAATTATCAGTGATAGTATCAATAAAATAGTTTAAAAATTTATCTTTATTTTCATCAGCTTCATTTTCATTGCTAACTCGTTGATACCAAATAATTCATTTTTTTAACAATGGATATTTATTTATAAAATCAAATGATAAAGTGGGATTAGAATCTGTATTACTACTTGTTTTAATTTATTTTTGTTGCTGTTGCTTTAAAAATTCTAATAAACGATTCAAATTATTTATTAACCCAATCTTCACAATAAATGCTCCATTATCAAGTTGAAAACATGATCTTTCTCTTATCATTAAGAAACTAGATTCCGAAGAATTCATATTAAATATTGCAAAGATATTCGGGTTTCGAATAAGAGATTGTGTAGATGTAATTGATTGGAATTTTAGAATATCCGCCATTTGTTGTCCAACTAATACTTGAATAAATTCATAAAAATCATCGTTCTTTAAAGAAAAAACATTCTCTGGCAATCCATCATCCATAAGAAGAAAACGATCGATTTTTTATCTAGAAAACCAAATGTGTTCAAACATAATAGTTTATAATAAGTTTGGAAACAAAAATCTGACATATTTTTCAAACACTTCCAGCTGATAAACAACTGTGATGAGTCACATGTCGGTAATCTGAAGAAAACATCCATCATTTGAAAGGATGGAATGTTACAAAAAATTGAAAAGTACTAGCTACGCTTGTATAGAGAACATCACTTTAGAAGCTATTGGCTCATAATATTCATGAATCATTAAACCTTTCTCGCTTGCTCTCTCTCGGGAGAGAATTTTATTTATACAAATATAGTTAATATTTAAATGTTTCAAACAGAAGCTCTTATTGATACATCAATTTTGCCATCTGATATCATGTTATTACGTGACGTTAAATTTTTTGATTTTGTTCGAAAAGAAGCTGGCGATGCTGCTGTTGATCTTTTTGAAACTCAAAGTATCAATTGTGTTAAATCATTGTTGATGACAGCTGATGTTTATTGTATTATGAATTTGAAAAGCAAAGCTTTAGATTGTTTTAAAAATAAACATGGTTTTATGCTTGATGATGATACATTCATTATAAACACTGGTATAAAAGGAAATGTGGACTATCTTATTGATTTATTAAAACAAAAATGTACTGCTGATGCAAAGTTAACAAAATCTTCAAAACGTAATCAATCATCACCACCATTAGATAGAACCATAGACACATCCTCAGCTACCACAGAATCAACAATGGCAGTTTTATCGGGTAATTCATCAAACGTTGTTACATCAAAATCTTTAAACTTATCACTCGATGAACATAAAACTTATATAAATAATACATTGAATAATTGGTATAAAAATAATGAATCCAGACTTAATTTGTCAAATTTGTCCTTGATTGAAGGCCAACATTACTCTATTTCCATATAAAATGATGCAAGTGGTGTATTAAAAGCTAATATAAAATGTTGTTGTAACAAATGGATATCATTAACAAATAATCGTGGCAAATTTCAACTATCAAACTTTTACAGGCATTTACAAGATTTTCGTAATAATAATGCATGTGATAAAATGAATGAATTAATAAAAATTTGTAAGCTGATTTCATCAATAACTGCAGATATTTCAACAATCTTTTACATCATCAGATACTGCACCAGATCACGAATCATCATCAAATGCGATATTACTTAATTCTACATCTACTTCTATAACAACTGATGGTCATGAAAGTGTTGAACAACCTTCGCCATTATTAAAAAGTAAAAGTAGAGCGAAAAGAAAGCTTCATTCAATACAATCATCTTATAATACGAAAGAAGTTGTAAGAAGAACGAGAAGACAATAATATTTACCTTAGGAACATTTTCCTGTTTATACTTCTCTTTTTACTTTATTCATAGTATATCATACAGTATATTGTCTTCTTACGAAGCTGGATTTTTTTAAATTTCCAATTTCCTTATTATTTTTAAAAATTTGTCATTCGTTAATTGTTTTCATATTTATCTTTTTTTCATATTTTTACATTTTATCAGACGCTATGAAGCATTTACAAAATATTGTGATGGTAAAAAGAGGAAATTTTTAATCGACAGTTAATGCAGTCTTTTTTTAAATTTCCGATAGCTGAAGGCACTAAGCAGTGTAGCGGTAGCACTTTAAGTTAATTTAATATTAAGTGTTCAGTAAAACCACTTAATTAACTCTCTTAATTAACTCAAATTAAAATCAACGGTCCACCTCTACTAAGCAGCAGATTTTATCATAGCTTGGATTGCTGGAGTCCTGGAGTACGCTATTTCCCCGTTGCCCACACACACACAGTATTTTATTTTACTCCATTCGACTGTACGACAAAAATCGTGGCCATCAAAAAAGATTTTTAAAGCTGCAAATCTTCTGTTTACGCAGTTAGAAGAAATTAAAAAAAAACATGATTATATGTGGGAAGAAAACATTAAAGTTTTGATTATTTTTGATAAATCTTATTTTTTGAAGCCAATTTTAACCGTCTAATTTCAGATAATGCTACTTTCACAGAGCAAACAAAACTGCAATGAATCCAAATACATATATGAGCGACTCCCAGATTGATACTTTTTCAGAGGGAAATTATGAAGAAAAGGGTTTTTGAAAAGATTTTTCAGTATTTTTGTTTTTCTGCAGTCGCTTTTAAGTAAACAGAAAATTCGATTACTTGCTATTGTTGCCAACTTAATTCTCTATAAAATGGTGTCATTTTCAATCATTCGATTGGGCGGAGAGTAATGGTTCGAAAATTTAGAAACAAAGCTAGTACTAACGGTTCTTCGACTACTCTAACTTACAAAATCTTTGGAGCTTTCAGCGCATCAACCATTTCTATTAGCAGGAAAATCGCTCTACTTATATTTATTTGATATATCCACGTACAATCATGTGTTTGAAAGCATTTTGCGAATAATTAGTGAATCACGAGGTACGTACACAGTGAACATTTTCCGCTGTCTTAGAGGAAAGAAAACTTCAGAATGATAGAAACCGATCATATAGGTAAGATGTATATTCAAGGGTCATTGGTCACTTTTCGATTTATTGGTGAGAGAAGTACGTTGGAAAATAGCATTTCAATCTACAACTAAGAGGCGAACAAATGTTACTCCCTTTTGTGCATGTGACGACCGTTCCTACAAAAAGACTTTCATATTTTTCATTCTCTTTAGATTGTTTTCATTAAGTTAAACGTTTTAGAGAGAAGTAAGCAAGGCGACAATAAGGTTTATTTATTTGGCAGCATATACACATGCCCATGCACTCTCAATGTCTATAAGCAAATAGAGGATCGTTTTTCGTTTTTGGAAACATGATTTGTGAACGACAAACTATTGGTACGAGTTTACCATGGTTTTATCATCAGTCGCCTAATTCAACTTCGAATATAAATGGGCATCGAGTCAACTATAACCGCTTCGAATATAAAAAAACGACGCACCTATGTTGTTTTAGGAGAAAAGCAAAAGATTAAATTTTCATTTATTTTAATTTATAAATGAAGGGTGTGGGTGTTGGTTTCAGGGTGGGGTGATGAGTGGTGTGGTGGATGGGAGAGTAAATGAGTGAATTAGATATCACAATTTCCGTGAGTCGAAATACACTCTTTTCCTTTTTTTCTCATTTTAACATTGTTGCCATATAAATTTGTAAATTTGTAATTTATATAAATGAAAATTGAATTTCTTCCTTTGTTGCTATTTTTATATTGGTGGGTTCGAAATTTATAACCTGATAGTTCATAGAAATGAAAACTCCTAGAACATCATGGAATAGGCGTTTTTTCCATATATTGTCCAAGTCTAATTAGACAGCAAATCGAGAAATAACTTTCTTAGCCGTAGAAATTATATTCGTGAATGTCTGACCGCAGTAGTGCATTAATGCAAAATACAGTCTCTTTATGTTCCTCCTAGATATTTGACTATATTAACAAAAAAATTTCTGCTATTTCAAAACCGACCTCTTGAAGAACACTGGCAATGATTTATTAGGTTAGAAGTGCCTATTTCTAGCATGGGAGTCTAATAACGCTGGATTGAATCTAAGGATCAATAGTCCTATGATATTTGTCTAATGGAAAGTGTACACCACATCGCTGAAGTCTACATAGACGTACGAGTATGAAAATACACTTAATGACACCCTTTAGATTAGGAAACGACATTCACATTGACACTTTACTGGAAAAAAGTTCGAAATCCAAAATTTTGATGTGTGAGCAAATAGTGAGTTCATCACTGTGTCTTTTCATAATGATTTCTTAAATAAAATCAAAGATTTCTGCCACAAATTGCTTTTGGACTAATGTCCATTTCAAATCAAAAGAAGGGTGATTGTTTTTTAAGTAGCTTTCGAACAGTGGTAGCTATCGATCTGCGGTTTTCACCATTGGACAGAGAAATGTTGGTGCAAGATTTTACTGTAAAAGTTTGATTGGTTCACAATGGGCCCTTAAATGAAATCCCAATGGACATTTTGTAAACAATATTGTGTCAATAATCTATATTATCAGATATTCAGAAAATCATGTGTACCTTTTTATGAACAATACACCCCTCCTGATTCAGATATCTATGCTTCCCCATTATGGAATTTCTTGTTATTCTTTATACGGATAATTAGTGTAGTCGACAAGAACGATTATATATTACGATGTTTACAAAAGCATGAATGCAAGGTTAGGGCATAATAGGAAATAATATCTTCCGGATACTATCAGTACATCATTAGATCAAATATGACATGGATGAGCTCACGAGTTTATGTCAATCAATGAAATAATCGAAAAGGCCGAAGTTATTTTCTATTTAGTTCATAATTTCCTTTTTTAGTAATAAATAGAAATATAGAAGGAAGTAGAGAAAGAAAATAGCGGGAGTATAAAACGACGAGAAAATATAGTAAGTGAGAGTTAGATAATTTTGGATTAGTATTGAGAGGCAGTGGTATAGATAGTAAGGAAAAGAGCTAGTTAGTTAGTTAGAAATATTAAGTAGAAGTTACAATACAGAATCGTGAAACGGTTATCGTTCACCATTTATTATTATTGTGCATGTTGTAATCATTTATCAATATTATGTCAAATTGTTATTATCTGTGTGTGCTCATATTATAATTAAAATAAATATCATCAAAACCCGTAACGTTATATTTTGATTCATCAATTCACCCAGAACCAAAGAATAATAGCCCACGAAATATTTCGTTACAAATATTTTAGATGCAATTCTGATATTGCTATGGTTTCTGCCATGACGATTTGGTGGAAAAAAGTGTTCTCTTTCGATCTAGACAAGGCTCAACTTTCTATCAGATTTGCCTGAGAATTTAAACGGGTTTTACTGACACCCCGGATTTCGGCTACTTGAAGTAAAATCGTTCCGAAAACGATTTTGGAAGGGGTAATTCACTACACTGAGTTGGGTGGCAATGTTTATTTTTCGATCCGAAATGAATTAACGCTATAATTTTAATATTCTTCAAATTGTGCTTCAAGTCGGTAGATGACACTAGAATGTGAAATTTGAAGAATATTAAAATTATAGCGTTAATTCATTTCGGATCGAAAAATAAACATTGCCACCCAACTCAGTGTAGTGAATTACCCCTTCCAAAATCGTTTTCGGAACGATTTTACTTCAAGTAGCCGAAATCCGGGGTGTCAGTAAAACCCGTTTAAATTCTCAGACAAATCTGATAGAAAGTTGAGCCTTGTCTAGATCGAAAGAGAACACTTTTTTCCACCAAATTATCATGTCAGAATCCATAGCAATATCAAAATTGCGTTCAAAATATTGTTTACAAAATGTCCGTTGGGACTTCATCTAAGTGGTCCATTGTGAACCAATCAACTTTTTACAGTAAAATCTTGCACCAACATTTCTCTGTCCAATGGTGAAAACCGCAGATCGATAGCTATTACTGTTCGAAAGCTACTTAAAAAACAATCATCCTTCTTTCGATTTTAGATGGACACTAGCTTTGCAGTTACTATTGATCTATTTTTACTAGGCAAGATATGAAAATTTTCTAGTTTGTTGTCAGTATGAAGTTTTGATATGATACAGTTTACAGGCTTTTGAAGCTAAACTCGCTTCATTTCTATGCTTTCTACATTGAAAATACCTTGTACGACGCACTTTGTTTCAGATTTTGATTGGAAGCAGTGCTCCAATACATGACATTTATGTGCATTACTAATCGTTTGGTGATTGTGGATCTTACGATGGCAATGTTTTGAGGAAACTGGCCATTCTACTACCTGATAGTTCGTTACAGTAATATACTAATCGTAAGTCGTATCATCGGCCAATCTAGTATCTTGGAAGGGAGGTGCGATTTTCCCAAGCGATGGTGGCCATTGTGTTCAGAAAACCTTTCAATATGTATTTGCAGTAGTATGAGCGCTTTTACGTTCGTTTTCGCTACGAAAAAACTAAACAGTTTTTCTCACAAGACAATGCACGGAAGGGATTGTACCTCCTAAACCCATCACTAAAGTTTGTCTGTGGAACCAAGTAGACCATGTTTCCAAAAAGGTCATACAGGTTCATAGTGCTCTTCAAATACAACTACCAGTATATTTCAGAGAGTATAAACCTTATTGTCGCCTTGCTTACTTCTCTCTAAAACGTTTAACTTAATGAAAACAATCTGAAGAGAATGAAAAATATGAAAGTCTTTTTGTCGGAACGGTCGTCACATGCACAAAAGGGAGTAACATTTGTTCGCCTCTTAGTTGTAGATTGAAATGCTATTTTCCAACGTACTTCTCTCACCAATAAATCGAAAAGTGACCAATGACCCTTGAATATACATCTTACCTATATGATCGGTTTCTATCATTCTGAAGTTTTCTTTCCTCTAAGACAGCGGAAAATGTTCACTGTGTACGTACCTCGTGATTCACTAATTATTCGTAAAATGCTTTCAAACACATGATTGTACGTGGATATATCAAATAAATATAAGTAGAGCGATTTTCCTGCTAATAGAAATGGTTGATGCGCTGAAAACTACAAAGCTTTTGTAAGTTAGAGTAGTCAAAGAACCGTTAGTACTAGCTTTGTTTCTAAATTTTCGAACTATTACTCTCCGTCCAATCGAATGATTGAAAATGACACCATTTTATAGAGAATTAAATTGTCTACAATAGCAAGTAATCGAATTTTCTGTTTACTTAAAAGCGACTGCAGAAAAACAAAAATACTGAAGGATCTTTTCAAAAACCCTTTTTTCATAATTTCCCTCTGAAAAAGTATCAATCTGGGAGTCGCTCATATATGTATTTGGATTCATTGCAGGTTTGTTTGCTCTTTCAAAGTAGCATTATCTGAAATTAGACGGTTAAAATTGGCTTCAAAAACTTAAATTTATCAAAGATAATCGAAACTTTAATGTTTTCTTCCCACATATAATCATGTTTTTTTTTAATTTCTTCTAGCTGCGTAAACAGAAGATTTGCAGGTTTAAAAATCTTTTTTGATGACCACGATTTTTGTCGTACAGTCGAATGGAGTAAAAAAATAGTGTTTTTTCAAAAAATCAGATTATGAACCATACGGCGGCTGCTCGGTTTCCAAATGAAGTATCTCTTCACACTTAATATTAGGAGTAAGTAATTAAGTGGTCGACGAAAAGAAAATACGATTTCGTTTGGATTAGTTTGGTGAGATCTAATTAAATTTATGAAATAATAAGAGTAGTTTTCATTTAATTTTCAAGGACTCTTTTGGAAAAATTATACCCTCTGTCCGAGATAACAAAATTTAAAGATTGCCAAGGAATGCTCTAGCCAGTGCGCAGCTATTTTTCTCCGAATGAGGACATTTTTTCATATTCATAATCTGCAGGTACCACTCTCTCAAATCATGAAACAACTAGCTTTCGAGCCAAGGGTGGGGGGGGGGGCCCGACGCGGTTTGTGGT